>WOVY01004859.1:0-79200 GCA_013436015.1 Rhipicephalus annulatus | reverse complement strand
TTTTTTTTCTTCTCGCAAGAAACCCTTGCACCACTGGGCCGTAGCCCAATCATTCGCAAAGTTGAGATTAGCTAGTTTGTATGACGAGACCTCAATGTCGAGGTGTTTTCATGCATTTGGCACTGTAGTCACTGCCTGCATTGCTTCATTTATGGTGCTGGAAACAGTGCTGTCACCAGGGATATTTTAGGGGGAAAGAGGAACACATGCTCAGTACAGTACTTGCAACAACCCTGAATGGCAGTGAAAAACTTGTGCAAATACACATGCCAGTCATGAGGCATATGAACATCGATACTTGTATAATGCCTTGCTGAACCGAAACTTCGTATAGAGATTAAAAAGAGGTGTGAGCATAACATTTCACAGCTCTGCATTTGGATACCCTCGCACTTTTTGAAGTTTATATTTCGGGCTTCTGGATTTTTAGATGTCCACATCTCTTTGAGAAACATGAACTAGTATGCCAGCAGTCGTCAAGCTTCTAATCTTCATAACTGCAGAAATATAAGAAAAGTATGCAAAGGCATAAGCTATCTTTTATCCTCAATGCCAAAAGACATAATAAACTGGGTGTATTATGCTGTGTCTATAGGTGCTATTATGAATATTTTCATAACATTACAAAGACTTAGCATCGATGTGTACAGCTGACTGAAATGCATGGCCTCCACATTAGACCAGCAACTTATGTTGGCAAGTATTTTTACATTTTCAAGGCCACTTGTGGCAGCCTCAGTTGGTCTAATTTTGTTCAGAATGCTTCTTCAATAGTAAGAAATATATTGCTTTTTCTTTTTACAACAGCTTATAAGTCTTACAGGCGGTTTACTATTTCCTCTGATTTTAACATTACATTGCAGTGAAACGCCAAGTTCATAGGCTGAAGAGGTGTATAGGCATTTTAGACAACTCGTGCAAGAGCTTTTTAGAGCTTCGCAGAAAATAGACATTGCTGGCATTAACCGATAAATTTGCCACCATGCCTGCGAAGGCTTTGCAAAACAATTTCCAGAATATATTTGCCTTTGCTGCATTTTCTACCTGGCATATGCTGTGTTGCAAAAGGCAGTTGAACTATTTGCTGCATTGAATTCAATATCTGTTTCTAAAGTGTATACTAATGAATTGTAAAGTCTTATTGCATCTTATAATCCTTGCACAAATTAGGCAGTCACATGAACGGATGTTTATTTGAACAGGTACATGCGTAAGGACTGGCTCTCACCTATACAAGGTTGGATGATGAGGGGTCTAAGCAAGCAATGATCCTGTGATACTTCGAATGGCATTTCATTAGCAAAGCGTTGTTTTTAAATGATGCAAAAATAAAACAAGGTGCAATTGCAAGATCCTGGGTGACTTTTATGGTCTCATAGTTTCCTAAAAGTAACTCTGGCACTGCAGTCGTTTAGTTGCCATGGGAATGATGGGTACTTCACAGATTTGCCTAGTTTTCGTGTTTACAGGCTTCCCATGCACTTGTGGCTGTGTTTATAGCTATGCATTGATTTTAAACCTTTGCTAAACTTTGTCTTGTGGCAAAGCGAATCCAGGCCACACGGAGCTAAAAGAACGAACATTAGACACATTCGTGTACTACCCTTCCCTGCCATGCTAGCTGAAGTGCTGTGCGTTGCAGCTGCCACAGACACTAGCATCAAAGTTCTCTATGTTTCATTCAGAGCAGCGTCTATACTTTAGAACATCCTCCAGTGTATCTCTATGCATGGTCTGCACTCCTGCTTTTATTTCAATTTCATGTGACGGCTATGTGGCACTAGTGGCCAGGTATGTTTTTTTTTACTTGCCATCAAGTTTGCATGACTGCTTGTTGGACAAGGGCGGGTTGTAGAAAAAAAAAGAGAAAAACACCATGTCGAGGTGCTCGGTCGCATATTATAAAGTTGCGCGTGCCCTCACAGCTTCACCGCATTACACATGCATGCTGCACTGAAGCGCCAAAAAAGAAAAGAAAACACGGGCGCTTTTTTCTGCAGGACGCACCAGAAAAATTTTGTTTTTGTTCGAACCTTACTTGCACCGATAGGCAATATTTAATCAGCGGCGTTCTTTTGCCTTAACGGTGACGTATTAGCTTGTCCGTGTAATATACAAAGGAGGCGTTGAATATATGAACGGGCGAGGCCGAAAGCTTTACTTTTTTTAAGCCGCACAATGGTGTTTGGAAGGTCTTCGTGTGGCATGGCACGTTCCTATTCATAATGCGTAGCTTAGAAGTCAGTGCTGAGCATCAGCTAAAGCTAATTAACCCTGAAGTGACGACCGCGACGTAGCGGAGTGTGATTTTTCCGAAAGCCCCTTTCTGACCAGCGACGAGGCAAAGCTTGCACAAGTACGTGATCGCGTCGTTTTGTGTTGATTGCATACGACTTAGTAAACATCCAAACTTACATCGTTGATAACGGGCCGGCAAAACGTTGGGCAGAGCGAGGAGCGCAGCGCAGCGGCGATACAAGGCGCGCGCACTGCTTGAAACATGAACCGATTGCGAGATGTCAATCGTAGAGGGTTTTCCTTTTCTTGATCACGTCGTTCCAGTGCCCACTTGCGTCATGAACGAGCCGGCTTCCGGTTGCGAGAGGCGACAGGTGGGCGCACACGATTTCTTCGCGACTATCCAACTCAACTCGCCGCAGGTCCAAAAGCCGCGAGGGGTTTCCTTTGCGAGCAAGGGGCGGGCCCCCCCGCTAGCTGCAGCAGCAGCCTCCGGCAACACTATACGAAAGTGCGGGGAGCGACAGCGCGCTGCCACAGTTAGGCCGGCGGAAATGCATAGCCTTCAAGAGTGTTGGCCCGCGGTGCATTCTGGGTGGCTCTATCCGCTCGCCTTTGTAAACGCGCCTCCGGGCGCGCTGAAACGCGCATGCGTCAAAGTAACGCAGCGCGGCGCGCGCCTGCGAGTATACGGTGTTACAAAGTGCGCCTCTGACGACGTTACGAAGGGCGCCACGAATCTCGCCGTTGCCACCACTGTTATGAAAGACGGCGACGCCAACACGGTCCCGAAGGCGCCACTGCTCCGATCTCCGACGACACGGTCACCAGCCGTTTGGTAGCGTAGGTTTCTCAGCTCGCGACTGCTTCTGCGCCGAGCTGATAGACGAGCGGACGAGACGACGGTGAGCTAAACAAGGTTTATGTACAGCATATATACAGAGGCGTTACAAATTCGGCACTGGTGCCGACAGCTTAGAGACCCGAAGATCTGAGCTCTCCTCACTAACACATAGGTCTGCTCGCGATGCGTCGCAGGGCTTTTTCAGATGCACCGGGTGGATTTGTTTAGTAACCAAATGTCCAACCAGAAGCGCCGCTGGTCGTGAGGTCAGAATCCTCCAATGGGGTCGCCGCTGGGCCGCGTCATTCTCATCGAATCTGGAGCCGCTGCGCTGCACGTGGCTGCACCCAAGGACCAGTGACGTCGCCACGCAATGCGTCAGACTCGCCAGACAGGAAGGCGCCAATTGCTTCGACGGACTCACTGAGTGAGGTGACTCACGGTGCGTGCGCGACAGAAAGGCGCCGCCACGTGATGACGCCGTTGAGTTGTTCGCGTCAGGCGGGCTCGCGTGCTGGCCTTCACAGAGATTCCCTTTTCAGAGGCATGGACGTTCGCTGTGGGCTCGCAAGAATAACAATGGCAAGACCGGTGCTCGGCGTGTCAACGCCACCGTGACGCATGGAAATGAACGCCGGTGAGCTCGCGCAAAGCGTCACGTTGAAATGTATTGGCCCCTTGACTGTGGCATGTAGTCATGTTCTCACATGACACGTATCTCATAATTATCATGTTTGCTCCAGTCACATACTTCGTCATCCATTGATGTCAAGTAATATGAAATTTGCAAATGTAAAGCTAGTGAAACGGCCATGAGAGCATCATCAGTGTGGCATGTAGTCTTGTTACATGACACACATGTCATGATTATCATTCTTGGATGTGTCATTCACCTATGTCGCCCGTTTGCGTCGCATAATACCGTTTGGTACATGTTAAGCCAGTGAAACTGCCGCGAGCGCATCATGAGCGTAGCATGTAGTCATGTTGTTACATGACACACATCTCATGTTTATCATGTTTGCACCAGTATCATACCATCAACATCCATTCATGTCCCGTAATACCAAATTTGGTATTAATTAGTGAAGCTAGCGAGCCGCATCAGGAGTGTGGCATGTAGTAATGCTGCTACATTACACGGCATCTCATTATTATCATGTTTACACCCGTCACATACCTTCGTCATTCATTCACGTACCATAATACCAAATTTGGTATATATGACGCTAGCGAAACGGCCACCAGTGCATCATGAGCGTGGCATGTAGTCATGTTGTTACATGACACGCCAGTCATGATTTTCATGTTAGGGTCGGTCTCTTTTGTTCGGCATGTAATCATGTCATACCATACCAGTTTTGCAACATGTCATGTGAACCGCGAGAGCTGCAGGACCGTGCAATATAAATTATGACATTCATGACATACATTTTTTATGTTATGACTAGTCATATGTTCTTCATAGAGTCATGTTATGCCAAACCAAGTTTGGTGTCGATATCATTATCGAAACGGTCAGGAGAGCTGGAAGTCGCAGATAGATAGATAGATAGATAGATAAATAGATAGATAGATAGATAGATAGACGGACGGACGGACGGACAGTAGGACGGATGGACTGATGGACGGACGGACAGAAAGTAGGACGGATGGACTGATGGACGGACGGACAGACGGACGGACATACATACAGACGGACAGACGGACGGACGGACGGATAGAGGGACGAACAGACGGACGTACAGACGGACGGACGGACGGACAGGCGGACGAACAGACGGACAGATGAATGGACGGATGAACGGATGGACAGGCGAACGGACGTACGGACGGATAGACGGACGTACAGATGGACAGACGGACGGACAGACGGATGAACAGACGGAGGGACCGATGGACAGATGGACGGACGGACGGATGGACAGACGAACGGACAGACGGACAAACAGACGGAGGGACAGACAGAAGGACTAACGCACAGACGGACGGACAGACGGATGGACAGACGGAGGGACGAATGGACGGTGGACAGAAGGTCGGACTGATAGACGGTTGATCAGGCGGATGGACAGACGGGCAGTCAGATGAACAGACGGACGGACAGACGGACAACAGACGGACAGACAGACAGCCGGATGAACAGATGGACGGACAGACGAACGGACAGATGGACGAACAGGCGAACAGACAGATGGACGAACAGACGGACAGACGAACGGACGGACGGATAGATGGACAGACGATCAGACAGACGGACGGACGGACGAACAGACGTACGGACGGACGGACAGGCGGGCGGATGGACAGACGGACGAACAGACGGACGGAGAGACAGACGGATGAACAGACGGACGGATAGATGGACGGACGGACGGATGGACAGATGAATGAACGGATGGACAGACGAACGGACAGACAGACGGATGGACGGATAGATGGACGGACAGACAGACGGACAGATGGACAGACGAACGGACGGACGGATGGATCGACAGACCAACGGACAGACGGACGGACGAATAGACGGACGAACAGATGGACGGACGGACGGACGAACAAACGGACGGACAGGCGGATGGACGGACAGACAGACGGATGAACAGATAGACGGACAGACGGACGGATGGACGGACAGATGGACAGACGAACGGCCAGACGGACGGAGGGATAGACGGACGGATGGATGGACGGACGAACAGACGGACGGACAGACAGACGGATGGACGGACAGACGGACGGACAGACGGACAGATGGACGGACGGACGAACGGACAGACGAACGGACGGAACGACGGATGGACGGATGGACGGACAGACACACTGATAGATGGATAGATGGATAGACGAGTAGATAGATAGGCGGATAGATGGATAGAAATCGGCGAAGTTGGCTAAGGAATGCTTCGCTTTTTAAAACCAGTGCATATCCGCAAAGTGAATTATGACGACTGGGGCGAAGCAGACGGACCAACAGAAATACGGATGGACGCTTCGCCGCACTCATCATCATTCACTCCGTGGATATGCTGTGACACCGTTTTTATTGGCATACAATGCAATGCAACTGGCTAATACGACAACACGGGACATACGGCCCACGGCGTAAGGAGCTTCGCCCCTAAAAAATACCCTCGTCGTCCAATGCGTGCGCCCCGTCAAGCTTCCCAACCCGGCTCACAAAACGGCTGATTTTTGCTTTGGGCGAATGGCCCTAGGAAGCCGCGTCCACTCGGCGCAAAGCGCCGAATAGACGTGGCACCGTTGTCTGCAAGCGTCCAGTGGACGCGGTGGTGACGCCGTTGTCTGGGTAGGGCCGTTCGCTTAAAACAAAGATCCCCCGTTCTGGAAGCGTCAATAGACGCGGCAAGGCTCGCGGCCCCATGCCAACGAGAAGGTTGGTGCCTTACCCAGAGAAGGGGCCTCTCTTTGGTGCAACAACCGATTTGATAATTGATTGATTGATTGATTGAAAGATCGATATGTGGAATTTAACGTCCTAAATACACCATATGATCATGAGAGAGGCTGTAGTGAACGGCGGCGGAAATTCGACTACCTGGGGTTCTTTATCACGTATCCAAATCTGAGCACTTACGTACATGTGCTGCGCATTTTCTCCTCCATCGAAATAGGTGACCAGTAAAAGAGCGAGGGATTGTGGGATGCACCGTGTGCTACCAGCTTCTGGTTCGAGAAGAGTAGACGACAGCGCACCGCTTCGCCACAAGCCCCCGACTATTCGGGATTTGCGCTCGTGGTCACCCGTTTATCTTCGTCCTGATAAACCATGGTGGGGAGTTCAGCCGTCGACTGCTACAACTTGAGCGTGAAAGGCAAACGCATGTATCCATTGCCATGAAACGAAGAAAGAAAATTGAGGTGGGCTGCGGATGTGAAGAGAGCTACAGCGACAGGTACCCTTTGAGTACGGAACGTTGAAGCCAGAATGTGTGAAAACCATTTCATCGCAGATACGTGTGTATTCCACAATAAAAAAGCTTACGCATGAATTTTCTGAGAATATTATATTGCGAAATAAATTGCCGTGCAGATGCGCCTAGCAAAAATATTATGGGAACACGAGGGGGAAATCTACCTGCCATACGAGATGAGCACCGGCTATTGCACCCATGTATATCACACAAAAGGCAAAAGCTTCGCCCAAGAGTAAGTTTACACGAAGGGTTGGACGAGTACATTTGCGTTTATCTTGGTCAAAGTGTGCGCCAGGACGGCACTCAACGGGTGAAGTGCGTTAAACAAGCGCAGGGTTTAGATTATTCGGCGCCGTCAATGCCTGAATGTATTATCTATGTGCCGGCGAGCCCCGCAACTTGATTAAGATGAGCGTTTAAGCAAGCATCTGGCTTCTACAAAGAAATGCATCTTATAGAGCGCAGAAGACGAGAAAAAAAAAATCTCAAAGCGTTCAGTAAGTGCTGCACTTTATGCCGATTGACCGACGATGTCGGCCGAAGCAGCAATCCCGAAATGAACTCTCAGCACACTGCTACAGTCATCGCCATCCCCTGAGATCTTCAAAATAGTGATTTTTTTTTCTGCTGTAACGGATCATACAATGAAAACTGTTTTCCGTGTTAACTGATCTGCTAGCAAAACTCATGGTAGCCCCGAGCAGCATCAAATCATTGCAGATCAGTTTAGTGCAATAAAAAGTTTCCTTACAGTTCATGGCTTTCTTTGCTTGTCCTCGTCACGGTTAGCAAAAACAAAAAAACAACTTCTAAAGCACCGACATCGCACGGAGAGTTTTTTTTTTTTTTAACGGAGCGGTACAAGAATGCGTGCGTGCCGCTGCTAACCTGCGTGGTGCGTCGAACCGGAAGCCGTCGCATCCCACAGTTCCCTGCGATTGCCCATACCACTGGACACCTATTGAACCCACCGCCAGCGTTACTAGTAACGTTGGCCGGCGCAGCCGGGATTCGATCCTGTGACCTAGGGGTTAGCAGCCGAGTGCCTTAGCCACTAAACCACCGCAGCGGGACGGCGCAGCAGCCAGTGACCTCGACCTTATAAGATAACTCTAAAAGTGACACTTTTTTTTTTTTCTTGCGCCATATAAGCATATGGCTGCTCACGACAACACAAAATACCATGATGCTGATTCATTTAGGCGTCTCAAGGCCTTACGTGGCGCCAAGCGATTCTCTTTGCTTCACCTTAACACACGAAGTTTAAAAAATAATCATGATTCTGTTAACCTTTTTTTAGACAACTTAGATCATGAGTTTGACGTATTGGCATTCACCGAAACTTGGTTTTCCAATGACTGCCCCGCTGTAAACTTTTCGGGATACAACTGCATATCAGTATCACGACCTAAAAAAAGAGGAGGAGGCGTTGCTGTGTACATCAAAAACCACTTTAATTATGAAGTTATTCCAGAATACTCAATCATTGATGTTCACTATGAATGTTTGCTTGTGAAGTGCTTTAACACAATGCTAACCGTTTTATATAGGCCTCCAAACGGTTCTGTAACAAAATTTATTGAATTTCTAGAGCGTGTTTTAGAGCACTGTTCATACGTTGGTCTACCTATAATAATTAGTGGAGACCTGAATATAAACTTTCTCTCTGTGGAGTCACCTGCACAGATGCTGCTTGATGTTTTTCTTTGTTTTGGCTGTCAAAATGTCATTGATGTACCTACAAGAATAGCGAGCAAATCTGAAACTTTGCTAGACGTTTGTTTTACAAATTATGAAATTGGTCAATCTGATGCCGGAGTGTTAATATCAGACATAAGTGATCATTGCCCTTCTTCATTTTTTTACGCCTCACATGGCTCAACACAACCAACGCAAACAGCCACCTATTCTTTTAAGAAAAATATCTGCAGAAAGGGTTAATTATTTCAAACATTTGGTTGAAGGAACTAGCTGGGAGCCTGTCTTGCAGATAACTGATCCTACCGTCTCCTATGACTTATTTATTAGAACATTAAAAGAACTCTATTACACTGTATTTCCCTTAGAACAGCTTAAAAAACATAAAAAATCGAGAAAACCATGGATTGATGCCTCTTTACTGAAGAGAATAAAGACCCGTGATAAACTATTTGCATTGTTTATAAAAACAAAGAACCTTGATCGGTTAGCTGAATACAAAAAAATGAGAAATAAATTAGCAGCTGATATTAAACAAGCACGTAACTTGTATTACGAGGCTAAGTTTACTAGCATTGCTAACGATTCCAGGAAAGTGTGGAATTGCGTTAATGAACTACGAAATAAAAACGAAAGAGACGTAATATCGGAAATATTGATTGAGGGCGTATCATATACGGGTAGTTCGCTGGCAAACAAGTTTAATGAGCATTTTTTAAAGGCAGGTGTTTGCACGTCTTCACCGACAAATGATATCAGCTGCACTTCTTACATGAACAGCTCAGACTCAACAATTTATATATATCCTACTACACCGGAAGAAATATGCGGCTTGTTAAAAAAGTTAAAAAACAACAGTGCCTGTGGTGTAGATGAATTGAAGGCAGTTCCTCTTAAAGTAGTCGCTCATGCTATCTGTTTACCTCTATCGCACATATGCAATCTTATTCTAAGCTCTGGAACGTTTCCCAACGAACTGAAGATTGCAAGGGTATCAGTTATTTTTAAAGGAGGAGATAAAAACGATCTCGGTAACTATAGGCCAATCTCTGTTTTACCTATGTTTTCCAAGGTTATTGAAGAAGCTATAAACTTCAGGCTTACTAATTTTTTTCAGCAAAAAAAACATTATCGTAAAAAATCAATATGGTTTCCAAAAGAAAAAATCCACAGAAATGGCATTACTCGATATTAAAGATAAAATAGTTGACAACATAGAAAAAAAACTATTCACGGTAGGGCTTTTCCTTGACTTTAAAAAAGCATTTGATTCCGTTAAGCATGATGTTTTACTGCTCAAACTATCCAGATACGGTGTCAGAGGTATAGCTCTAGACATTGTAAAAAGTTACCTAGAAAACCGTGTGCAATACACCAACATTGGTAATGCGAAATCTGAATTCGGTAAAATTACATGCGGCGTGCCACAAGGGTCAATCCTTGGCCCACTTTTGTTTATTATGTACATAAATGATATAGTTAACATACCTCTTACACCTGACATTATTTTGTACGCCGATGACACGAATGTATTCTTCTCTGGGCCAGATATTGACGACCTTATGTTGAAAGCGAATATTTGGCTACAAAACTTATCTACATGGCTTAGGGCCAACAGGTTAAATTTAAATGCTAAAAAAACAAAATTTGTTGTTTTTAGACCTCGTAACAAAACATACACTAGTAAGAATATTATTAGCTTTCAGGGACAGCCTATTGAACGCGTTGCGTCTCTTAAATTTCTCGGTGTCTTTTTTCACGAATATTTAGATTGGTCTGTGCATATAAATTACTTACGAAAAAACATCTCTCGAGCAGTTGGCATACTATGCACGTTGCGCAGCCTATTACCAGTATGGTTAAAAAGACAGATTTATTACGCAACCATACATTCGCACCTTCACTATTGTCTTCTGATTTGGGGAACGACGACAAAAACTAACCTCAATAATTTATATCTATTACAAAAACGAGCTGTGCGATTAATTGAACTTCTACCTTTTCGTTCGCACACAGCCCCTTTTTTCGAAAAACATAGACTGCTAGTCATTAATAATATCCGACATAAAAAATTAGCAATGATTATATATCGTGAAGTTAAATCTAATCGAATTGAATTTTTCAGGAAGTATCACGAGCGTGACCACAGTCATAATTTACGACACATTAGTTTCAAGAAAGACACGCTTCGTACAAATTACGGTACACAAAAACTAACTTACCAAATTCCCCACTTTCTTAATGAACACCCCACTGTGATGGCATTAATTGAACAAAGTTCCTCCATTTATGTTTTCAAAAAGAAGATACACACATTCCTTCTAAAAACTCAAACAGATTCTCATACCTCTTTCGATTCATTTTATTTTATGTAACTTTTATGTGCTGCTGTGACTTTATGAATTTTTTTTGCTTTTGTCTGCCTGTTTGTTTGTGCGTAATTAGTCTCTTATTATTTCTTTATGTGCTAATTCATAATTGCTGTTCATTTCTTTGTCAATACTGGCTTGATGTAAAAAAAAAAAAAAAAGTAAATGTTTTTTGATATTGTATGTATCTCAATTTCAATTTTTGTACTGCTATATATAACCTGTTTATGTATGTGTGTACATAGGGGGTTGGCGCTTTGTCAGGCTTTCTTTGCCTTTACGCCGATCCCCTAGGCAAACTGTGTATACGGGTTGTCTGAAATAAATTCAAATTCAAAAAGGAAAAAAAAAAAAAAAAAAGTTGCTGCGCACGGAGATGTGGCCTATACATACCAACTAGTTATTGAAGGCCGCCGACGCTTTCGTCCTTAGTTCCAGCTGCCGTCCGGCGAGGCGAAAAAGATCGGTGTGCTGGAAAAGACGTCGCAAAGACATTCCTGCTGATTTCCGGCCAACGAGGCGTATGGATTACGAGCGCAATGGCTTCGCAGAGGCAAGTTAAAGAAACACGGCGTGCGGGCTCTGAGGTGAGAGAGAGAAGAAATGTTGCGAGCGACAAATATTCCATGCGGCTCGTTCTTCACGGATTCTAACGAAACCATTCCATGGCTAATTCCAAAAAATGCACAGCGCCGCTTCATAGTTCTCGTTTTTGAATTCGTCATTAGGCCCCACCCAATCGGGCCGGGCCTTCCAAAAATTTTCCCTCACAACGCACGCGCTTAAAATGCATAGGGCGAGGCAGCAAGCACGATCACAGCTAAAGCGATTGCGCACCCTGACGCGATGGCACATACAAAGACCTTGCCAGTAATGCTAGTGAGCTTCATCATTTTATGCAACATTTTTCATCTACTGCGTAACAGAGATAAGTTTGCATTTTAATTTCTAACACAACCACTTCAGTGGACAATTTCCTTTAATTACATATACCGCTTAGAATTATTCTGCATGAGAATGACTTTGCAGAACGACTCCTTAGATTACACATTTTTATTGGAGCGCTAATGAACCAGTGAGCCATAGGCGTCGAGGGTATGCTCGGTGTTGCCATTGTGCCTTGGCCCTCTGCCGGCAGCACATACCTAATAGCAAACCGTGCAGCGCAACTTCACAAAGAAAATGCTGCTTTATTTATCTTTACTGTTTTTACTGCGTGCCATGCTATCGTACGTTCAGATGACGCTTGGACTGGACGTAAGTCAGCTGCACCTCACAAAGGCGTTACACTAACACAGCTTCGCATGAGAGAAAAAAATGGCAGCATATCCACGGAGTGAATGATGGAGAGTGGGGCGAAGCATTCGTCCGTCCATGCGTCCATCTGTGTGACCGTCCATGCATCTGTTCGTGCGCCCGTCCCTGCGTTCGTTCATGCATTCGCCCCTGCGTCCGTTCATGCATCCATTTATGCATCTGTCTGTGTGTCCGTTCGTCCATCTATTCAACGCTCCAAGTCCCACCATCTCGCATCCTTTTATCATATATTCCCCATATAGAAGCACCACCATTCAGTGGACATTCCAAGGACTAAACGAGAGGTGGCACACTCACACTTTCTTACGGCTTGCGCTTCGCTTCGTGTCTACTTCCCACCTTTAACCCCCACGAGTTCATGGTATATACTAGTTCACTGTATTCATGGCACTGCGGCCCAATGCTCGCTAAACCTTTCTAAAACCCTGAGTTTACGCCCAGCGAGTATAAAGTAGCAACCTTTTCTTGTCAGATAGTGCTCAATGTACATGCCAGTGGCTGCTAATGTGAAATGAGAGACAGGAGGATTAGGCTTTTAATTTCTTACGGCTTGCGCTTCGTATCTGCTTCCCCCCTTTAACCACGTTGAATTCATTCATGGTATATACTAGTTCATTGTATTCATGGCCCTGCGGCTCAACGCTCGCTAAAGCTTTCTAAAACGAAGGAGGTTACACCCAGCGAGTATAACGTAGCAACCCTTTCTGGTCCGATAGTGCACAATGTACATGCCATTGGCTGCTAATGGGGATCGCAGCGTGCGTGTTGACTAAAAGCCGAATGCTCATGTCTCTGATTTCCCATTAGCAGCCATTGGCATGTACATTGCATGAGCACTATTTTTATTGTCAAACAACGCACAGAAGAAATCTCTCACCGGCCCCACCTTGGAGGTCAAATGTTACACCTATTTCGGGTATGTGCCACTGGTGGTTACGTACTACGAGGGACGCACAAGCCACGCCATAAGGAGCTTCGCCCCTAAAATGATGTTTTCACGGTTTCAGTGTTTGTAAACGAACCGACTCACGCCGAACGGCCTACACCGCTCGACTTCAGGTGCGGCACTTCCGGCAATGCATATTCAGTGGTTCCGGTGGTGTCTTCGTGTTCCGGTGGTATCTTAGTGACATCGCCGAGCCGACTCGCCGATGTCGCAAAAGCAAATGCAACGACAACGAATCGTGGACACCGTGACGTACACTATGCGGCGATTGATGTTAAGCGCGGCTACTTTGTGTCCCATTTGTTTCGAACAGAACGCATCATTGATATAGCTCAAACTACAAAATAAACACCTTTGCGATACATTTTCAGTGATAGATTCTACGTTTTGCTACCCATTTCCCGGGTCAGTACACTTATCTGCCACGGTTGGAAGGCGACAGTCATCCAGGTTACGGAGCCTTCAACTAGTCTAACGTCTGAGTATTGCCTTTGTGCCATCAGTCTGCGCTGAGCTTTGCATTATCTTTGATGAAATCGGCAGAACGAACCTACGCGCTCTTGGTGGGAATGAAGCCTTCTCACGTGATCACTGCAATGCAGGCACTCTTTCTATCTTTATTTGTTTGTTTTATTTTTTATTCATTCTTATTCATTTTTAATCATTTTTATTTATTTATTTATTTATTTATTTAGTTATTTATTTATTTTTTTATAAAATACTGCAGGCCAAACAAGGGCTCAATCGGGAAGGGCAAATAAAGCCAATAAAGACAGAAAATCGCATACGCAGCAAAAAAAAATAACACTGGCATGTGTACGAAAGAAACTGCGGCATAAAATAAGGCAAAAGCTACATAATTTCTTTAAAAGCGGTACGTCAAGTTGAAGCGACAAAAGTAGAAACATCAAGCTAACAGTTTTCACACACTGAAATAGGACCATGTGGTAAAAGCACGTCAGACATATACACAAAGAGGCATGAGATAAGGCAAGTGACATTGGCTTTTTAAACTAAGTATCAAGGAACACTAGGATAACATATAATAAAGCTGTAAAAATTAGTACATCATGGTCAGAAGTTCAAATAGTAACATGTTCCAAGAAATCGTCGTTATGTAAGGGGGGGAAATGGTAGGTTGTTCCAGTCGGTGATAGTTCGTGGGAAGAAGGAATATTTGAAAAGATTAGTGCGTGTCCGATAGGGCGTTAGAGTCAGCATGACGATGCCGTGTTGTTCGAGCAGTAAGCGACAATAAATAAGGACTTGGGTTTATGGCAAAGAGTTTATTTTTCAGTGCAAACAGGAATTTTAGTCTCTGTATTTTTCTGTGCAGGTGTGGTGTTTGAATATTATTCTGCATCATTAAACTAGAAGAAGTCACTATTAAGATATTTAAAATAAATGAACCTGACAGCTTTACGCTGCATCGTTTTCAGTCTATCGATATTATTTTTGTGTATGGATCCCAGATAATGCTGGCGTATTCGAGTTTAGGCCGAATTATTGATGTATAAGCCGTTAACCTTATACTAGATGGGGCATCCTTTAGTTTATGACTGAGGAAACGAAGTTTTCTAAACCAAGAGTTGCATATGTTAACAATGTGCGTATTCCAATTAAGGTTGTTGGTTATTGTGATTCCCAGGTACTTGTACTTCCTTCTGCAAGCATTTCGGAACCCAGCTTGTACCCAAAAGAAAGTTTTTTTTTTTCAATTTCTTTCTAGTTATTGACATATACACTGTTTTACTGACATTTAACTGCATGCTCGACCGATCACACCAGGAAAAAATACTTTGGAGATTATTGTTGAGCAATACTTCATTTTCGTGGCTTTTAATTTTATTATAAAGTACACAATCATCCGCAAATAATCTAATTTGAACAGGTAAATGAATTTCGTCGATCATGTAATTAATAAGTATACAAAGAATAATAAGGGGCCAAGGACACTGCTCTGAGGCACACCAGATGAGACTGGTAGCTTCTCAGATGAGGGGTCATTAATGGAAACAACCTGACTGCGGTTGGTCAGATAGGCAGCCACCCAATAAACTAATAGGCAGGAAGATTAATCGTTTCTAGTTTAGTAATAAGCTTGCTTTGTGATACAATGTCTAACGGCAGCAGATGATGTTGCCCGAGCAGCCAACGCCGGAGCCATTGGAAAGACTCCACGAACATCGCACCTGAAAGGAGCGCTTGCAGTGCTAGTTGCCATTAAATAGCAATGTTCAATGTTTCCATTTTCTTGTCATCGGGCTTTTATATATATATGGCATCCCAGCCAGTGTCCCATTGAATTCGCAATTAGTGGAATTTGACCACTGCGTGCAAGACAAAGCAACCAATTTGCAGTAAGTACTGATCGCGGAGTCCGCTAGGGGGCCAGGCAAGGCTGACGTGCCTCGCATGGGCTCCGTATTCTACGAAGTTTTTGTCGAACCAAGACTGCTTTTTTGGTGCCAACAGTGGTCTCTCTTGAACTTCAGCAAGTTGCCGACGCTGCTGGTGAGTGCCTCAAACATCTTTGTTCTTGAGGAGCTTTGCAAACATCAACTCTTGCTGAGCAGGGGAACGCCGCCTCGTTAGCCCTAACGCCACCGGCACCGGCGTCGGGCTCGCGCTTCGACGCGCGGCAACAAGTTTTTCGGCAACGCAATGGCATACATGGTGAGTGGCACGGATTTACCTGCCACAGAATTCAACCCAGAAGAATGGAGTGTAGTCCTGAATGCCCGACAACGCTCACCTCGACAACAGTCAAAAGAAACTGAAGGAACGCAGTCAAGTAAAGCGGCGCCAGCTGACGAAACGCCAGCACGCAATACGGAATCACCACCCAGCGTTTCCTCAAAGCTCGACAGCACAGCTGTGGCGCGTCCTCGCTTAAAACGACTGCCACGGTTGCCAGTCGATGACTTCAAGATTGTCTTTCGTCCGAGTGCGGGCGTAGATCTGTCCCAATACAACGACGTAGAGTTACGAGCGGCTGTAATCGCCAAAAGCGGACGGCACTCTGTGGTTGCGGACGAAGATCTTGTGTGCACCAATCTGGCCAAGAATATTTTCACCGTGTCCACATCTTGCGCCGACCGAGTTGCCAACTATGCAAAAATACGAGAACTCACGCTACGTGGTAAAGAACTGGGATTTCACGCGTACATAGCTCCCACGGACGGGGCACGGGCAGGGATCATCTACCGCGCTTGGAATGGTGAATCATCTCAGGACTTGCTTCAAGAATTACGTCGGGCGAATCCCCTTCTACCAATAGTCCAAGCAAGAGACATGGGGCGTACCTCATGCTCAGTGCTCATTCACTTCATGGCTGAGGAGCTTCCTCCGTCAGTCAAAATGTTTGGCATCCTCTACGCCGTTTTCAACTTTCGACCGAAGGTGGAAGCGTGCCTAAACTGCAGACAAGTCGGCCACCGACGAGATGTATGTCCTTTGCCAAATCGCCTCACGTGCTCAAGCTGCGGACAGAAACATCCGGAGGACTATCCCTGCACCCCGCAGTGCGTCATCTGTGGGGACGCTCACAAGACGGGTGACAGGGCATGCAAGCAACGCTGTCAGCGTGGCTTCAGCCATCTCTCTCGGCCACGACAAAGGCCGCAACAAGAGCACCAGCAGGAGCAGCCCGAGTTCCAGCTCGAGAGGGAGTCTTTTCCAAGCATCGACGATAGAAATCGTAGCAGCAGAAGCAAGATTCCTGGACGAAACCGTAGCAGCAGAAGCAGGAGTCCTGGACGAAACCGTGGCAGCAAAGGCAAAAGCCCTGGACGAAGTGCATCACAAAGCCGCGACTTCAGCACCAAACCCGAAAAGGTGAGCTGGGCAAAGCAAACCTCCTGCTCCTGTTGTATGCTCTCTGACACTAAAGAAAATTCTAAAACTCAGGAGACTATCGAACGTCTAATGCGAGAGAATCAAGAGTTAAAGCAACAGTTGGCTCTGGTGCTGGAACGTTTAAGTACACTTACAGCTGTCCCACCCGCGTCTTCTCCACCCCTATCTATCTCCCCCTCTGTCATAGAGCCTGATATGGCAGCAAAATCAGGGACCGATATTATAGATTCCTCTCCACAGCCAGCAAAAAAGAAAAGGACAGAACAACCCGAGTCATCGGAGGACGATTTTAAAAGCACCAGTCAAAAAATTAGGAAAGAACACCGCGAACTCAAACAAAAGGTTGATTTAGGCTTTACGCAAATTGTTGAACGCTTCAATAAGATAGAGAGTATTCTAGACGTGTTAGTTGCTCGGCTCGAATCTCTCCCACAATCTCAACCCTCTCCAGCGCCTTCGCAGCCATAACCCCCTCCTGCACCCTTGCCTCATCTTCACCCTCTTCACTCTGCATATGGCAATGGAATTGTCGTGGATTAAAAAACAAGAGAGACAACCTCTCACTTTTTATACAGCGGTCTACACGGGCCCCTGATGTCATCTCCGTACAGGAGCCTTTAAAAGCTTGCAAACTCCTCGGCTATCAGGCTGTACATTCGCATCCTAGCTCCCCATGGGCTACCACATATATACAGAGAAATATCTCGTTTATAGCGCATGATCTTTTCGATCTTTACAGTGACTGCCTTCTTCTTGAACTTCTCCCAAGTCGTACAGGACAAGACACATATTTTATTTTGAATATTTATTCTCATCCTGGAGATGGCCTCACTGCTGTTTTTGAAGCAATTGATAGGGCCATTCAAATAGCAAACTCTGCTCCCATAGTTGTAACGGGTGACTTTAATGCCCCGCACGTAGATTGGGGTTACAGGAGAAACACTCGGAAGGGCACCAGCCTTATTCAATACATTCAGCGAAACAGGTGCACTCTAGTCACTGACTGCATGCTACCAACACGAATTGGCAACAGTGTGAGCAGAGATACCACCCCTGACCTTACTTTCACTAAAAATGTGCGACAAGCTAACTGGACACACAGTGGGGTCAACCTCGGCAGTGATCATTACATCCTAACAATTACACTGCCCCATGCCAATTTTCGTCCACAGTTTCATTTAAAACATATTGTTGACTGGGATAAATTTCGCGAAATCCGAGACCGAAACCCGAAAAAAGAAATTCAAGACTACAAAGACTGGGCGTCTCAGCTTAAACAGGATGTAGCTCTTAGCGAAAAAGTAGCCCCCGCAGCACATATCCGTGATCCAGTAGACAGCAGGCTACTCCACCTATGGGAGGCCTATCAGAGCTTGGAGAAACGATGGCTCAAGCAAAAATATAATCGTAAACTAAAACGCAAAATGTCACAAACACTCCAGCTTGTAAATGAACACGCGGCCGAACTTTCATCGCAGCAATGGAACCAGATATGTAACCGGCTCGACGGTACTCTACATATGAAGAACTCTTGGTCCCTGCTTCGCCATATGTTAGATCCAAGCTCCTCGCGATGTGAAAGTAATAAGAGAATTACGAAACTCTTGTTTGAAGTAGAAAAACAAGGGCAAGACGTTGAAACTGCTCTTAAAACAACGTATTTCCCTGGCCCAAGGCGAGAATCGTTACCTACCTACAATGGAGCTCCCAATGCAGACTTGGATGCACCAATTGCAGAGGCGGAAGTTTGGGCTGCCCTAAGTAAACTTCGCACCACATCTGCTCCAGGACTAGATGGAATTACTAACAAAACACTCCGAAATTTAGACTCCAAGTCAGTGGCAGCTCTTACCGATTACATGAATCAACAATGGCAGCAGGGCACGCTGCCCCAGGAATGGAAGTCAGCTAAGGTGACTTTCATACCCAAACATAATAAGCCGTTAGACCTTAATAATTTGAGACCGATCTCTCTTACCTCATGTACTGGAAAACTGATGGAGCATGTAATTCTCAATCGTCTTAATCGCTACATGGAACAAGAAAAACTGTTTCCCTCCACCATGTACGGCTTCCGAGCGGGACTCTCCACTCAGGATGTCATGCTGCAGCTTAAGGAGGACGTGCTAAATCCTACTTTTCCACACATCACCAGAGCCGTCCTTGCATTGGATCTGCCTAAGGCTTTTGATAATGTTTCTCACTCCTCGATTTTACAATCTCTTAGTGAACTAAACGTAGGCTCTCGCACGCACAGGTATGTCTCTGCCTTTCTCAGCAATAGGTCCGTCTGCCTACAGTTGGGCACTTTCAAAACCGATCCCTTCATGCTAGGTAGCAAGGGAACGCCCCAGGGATCGGTCTTGTCCCCGTTCCTTTTTAACGTTACTCTCATACCGCTAGCGCGGGAACTTGCTAAACTTTCTTCTATCAATCACTCCTTGTACGCGGATGACATCACCATCTGGGTCAATACTGGCAACCATGGCGAAATCGAATCGAAGCTTCAGTTGGCCGCTGACATTGTTGTTAAACACGCCAACAATATTGGGCTCACCTGCTCGGCGGCTAAATCCGAACTCCTAGTAATTGACTTTAAAAAGCAAGATACATGCCACATTCAAGTCATGCTTGATGACACCCCTATTCGCAGGGTCAATAAAATGAATATTTTAGGCCTTAATATTTCCGAAAATGGCTCGAACGCTGACACAATAAAGTTAATCCGCACATCAGTTCAAAATACAGCTTCCCTCATTAAGCGCATATCCAATCGTCATCGCGGCATGAGGGAAGCGGACACACGCCGCCTCATACAGGCCTTTTGCCTATGCAGAATTACCTATTCTATCCCCTACCTCTATCTCTCACTTACGGAGACCGAGCAACTTAACAGACTCATTCGTAATGCCTATAAAACTGCGCTTCATCTCCCTAAATCAACAGCCACGGATAAACTAATTCAACTTGGGGTGCACAACACTCTGGGAGAGCTTGTAGAGGCGCATCTTTTCAGCCAATATCAAAGACTATCACTCTCAGAAACAGGACAGGTACTCCTGCACCGACTTGGAATCAACGTTCCTGGTCACACCACGGCCACGCACGCAGTTCCCGTCACTGTTAGCAGCAACCTATTAATTCCGCCACTCCCCAAAAATACTCACCCAGAACATAATCGGGCGCGACGGGAAGCCAGAGCCAAGTCCCTTCAGAAGCGCTTCCCTCCTAATTCTCCCGCAGTCTATGTAGACGCGGCCGAATATGTAGATCATCGAGCTTTCGCGGTAGCCGTCGTAGATGGATTTCAAAAACTGGTCGCTAGTGCGTCCCTTCAAAATTTGACAGAATCCCTGGAAGCAGAGGAGGCGGCAATTGCTTTAGCCGTTGTTCACTCCTCCGCTGAGTATATTTTTTCTGATTCAAAAACTGCAATTCGTAATTTCGCCACTTTCCGAATTCATTCTCCGGCTGCTAAAATTCTTGAATCATCTCTTCCGCCTGATCGCCTCATCACCCTCCTCTGGGTCCCTGCGCACTGTGGACACCCAGGCAACACGGCCGCTCACACCCAAGCCCGAGCACTCGCCAACCGGGCTCACAGCGACCTACCTTCGCTTCGAAGTGCCAGGGATCGACTCCTCAGCTATCACGATATCACGCTATTTTACCGAAATTCTCGCCTAACGTATCCTCCGCCACATAAATCTCTCTCCAGAAGTGACCAGGCTTTGTGGCGCAGACTTCAAACGGCCACAGTAACGACTCCTTTTCTTCTCTCTCTTTTTACACATGGTGAAACCTCGCCTCATTGCAACTTATGTCCCAGCACCAGAGCCGACTTCCAGCACATATTTATGAATTGTCCAAACAAACCCAAGCCTCCGTGGCAAGGGTCCAAACACCAGGAGCGATGGGAGGCTGCTCTGCGCAGCTCGCAACCGGGTTTACAGCTCCGGACAGTGAGCTGGGCCAGAAGGGTCGCCGAAGCACAGCAGTGTCCGGCCACCTAGAGCGGCCCGAGGGCTCGTCGTCATCCTGAATCCACTTCCCCAACCACACCCCCCTCAAATGATTCCTTCGTGAATCAATAAAGTTGATTACCTACCTACCTACTGATCGCTACTTTGGTTTGCACTCTACCGTATCTGTGTCTTGTTTTTGCGGCCATCACTCACATCATGTTAGTGAGACACATCGTGAACCACAGAGTCCCATAGTTAAAAGGATTCGTCAAACTTCCCGTGGGCAAATGATCTCAAGCCCACATTTTCAAACGAGCGAACGAAGAGTAATAGAAGATATCAGGGCGCAGCGTAGAAACCATCGTAGCACGAAAACGTAAGCACCACCTTCGATTAAATAAAAAAATGGCAGACCCCACGTACAGTGCGAATCGATTATATGCGAAGCACTAATGAGAAATGTTGATATGCCGCTTTAAGATCAGCCCAACGTTACGAGGTGGAGGTAAATGATGCCGTACATGACTTTCATGTCATGATCCTCATGTTTGAATGTTTCGTTTACCTTTTTCATCTATTCACGTCACGTGATACCGAATTTAGTATATGTGGAGCTAGCGAAACGCCCGCGAGCACGCTATGAGCTTGGTACGTTCTCATGTTCTTACATGACACGCGCAACGGGATTATCTTGTTTGCACCAGTCATATGTTTTTTCATTCTCATAATAACGAGGTGCGGGAAAAAAAGAATTCAGTGTTCGCCGTGCGGGGGCGAAGAGGAAAACGAAGTGTGCGCGTGGTGCGTGCGGTGGTTCGAGGCAGCGCGTGCGAGGAGTCAGTTATCGCCGGACGTCCGGTCCGGGGAACTAGACAACGGCATCTAGGCGCTCTACCGTTCCTGGACTCCAGCTGGGCGATTGCCACAGGGACTAGGCGATCCACTGCTGTTCTGGCTGCCGTTCAGGACAGCTGGACATCCTTTGAACGAGGCCTGTACTCCGGCTGGGCGACTGGCTCAGGGACCAGGCGAGGATCCGCGGTGCTGGCTGCCGTCCAGAGTGGCTGTGGATTTTGGTTGCTGCGGGCCTGATGTTCCTGCTGCCGTTCCGGGTGGCTGGCGCGACCCCGGTGCGCTGCTGAGACGAGCGTGGAGGCGGAGAGCTGCTGCGGAGCTACCAATCAGCTACCGACAGCTGCTGCTGCGGCAGAAGGCCATGTCACGGCGTGGTCCGACGCACGTTGAGGACGGCAACGAGCCAGACGGCGCACAGCCCACGTGCGATTAGTGACCCGCAAGCCACAATAAAACACGGCGAGACTTTTCTAATTTAGAGAGACATTGAGTACAGCTATAGACTTCGTGTTTCTACTACTTTAAGTGTTACTCGTTCATAGTTACGTTCTCTGTAAATATATTCTCGCGTGTGGGTCTGTGCGCTCGTGGTTCGATTCGGTTTCTTGCTGAGTGGTCCTGGGCCCAAACTTACACTACGTAACAGTCATCCATTCACTTCATGTAACCCCACATTTGGTATATGTGGAGCTAGCAAAATGGCCGCGAGTGCATCATGAAGGGCCCAATATAATCCTATGTAGCGTTGACGCGCGCGCACGCTGGGCACAGCGACGCTATGTTAGAAACGCGAGCACTCTATGGTGTGAGGCTAGGCGTGACCAGCGTCCGTCGGCGCGGCCCGACGGCAGTCGATGCGAAATGCGACATGTTGCATTTCGTGCCGATGCGTCACCCAGACAACACTGCGTCTCTCTCTTTTCGTGATGGAGCGACTCCGGACGCGCTGAAACGCGCATGCGTCAAAGTAACGCAGAGCGGCGCGCGCCTGCGTGTATATGGCAAGACCGGTGCTTGGCCTGTCAACGCCGTCATGACGCAACGAAATGAACGCCGGTGAGCTCGCGCACAGCGTCACGTTGAAATGTATATATTGGGCCTTGACATGTAGTCATGTTCTCACATGACACGCATCTCATGATTTTCATGTTTGCTCCAGTCACATACTTCGTCATCTATTGACGTCACGTAATACGAAATTTGGCAAATGTAAAGTTAGTGTAGCGGCCGGGAATGTCGGCTGCCGGAGGCAGCGAGAAAGGAGACGTGAAGCTGGTTTGGAGTTGCAGGGCAAGACTGTTTATTTCCACTCCGCATAGAGAAAGAAGAAGACAAGAGAGGACACTCCGCAAAACCTGGCCTTAGGAAGTGCGTCACGATTACGTAACGAACTAGTGCTCTCACCAAACGTCAGAGGGCGCAAGCGCAAAAAAACTGTTATAATCAATGCAACAGAATTGTTTTCACAAAATAATAATTATACGCCCAAATTTGGTATGCTCTTTGTACATAAAAACAATTTATTCAACACACCTTACGCGATTATTTTCCTTCAGCCGTAGTGTCACAAACACCATCTACCCAGCGACAAGCTCATGCATGACTGACAGCGAGAAGCTTTCGTCGCTTTCCTCAACGTCGGCTGCGTCGGCGTTTTCGTGCGTGAGATAACAGGTGAGGCACGTTTTTAAGCGAAGCTTGTTGAATGACATGTTGTTGGTCTTGTTGGGTCATTTTTTTCAGAAAACGGTTACACCTGCGCGAATAAGACACCATGCAACATAGAAAGATGCACACACACAAGTTGCGCTTCGTGTGTGCGAGTTTGTTTCTTACGTGGCGTCTCATTCACGCAGTCGTAACCTTTTTCTGAAGCTTGTAAGGACTGGGAGGTTCGCTAAAAAGAAAGTTTGTGGCTCTATGCGGCGGCTAGACGGGAACATTGTGCAACGTATGCAGTATAGCAAAGGCGGCACGGCGTCAAGCCGAGGCGACGCGTGCTGCGTCTGCCACGGACGCGAGCGTCTGTGCACTGAGCATAGCTGGGCAGCTAGGTCATAGGCTCGGTGCAAAATATTGAGAAGCGTTCGCTGGGCCTCGCATGCTTCACGACGCGCTTCCCGAAGGCTCGGAACACGAATAATTCTTGGTGTGCCGGAGGCAAATCTGTACTAGCCAAGTGGCCATCATCTTCGTTTCTTCGCTAGCCTTGTGCCACTAGTGCAAGCTGCTCACAAATTTTTTTGACGTTTCCAATATAATTTTGCCGCACAAATTTCAACTACGATTTTTCTTCCCAATGTACTGCTGATACTGCGTACGTACGAAGGTGTTCTAAAGTTCCCAGGCCGCGATACCATTGCATTACAAGGGATAGCGGCCTGGAAACTTCTGAAGATATTTGTACGTGGTCTTGACGTATATCTTTGTAAGTCAGAGTTTTATGGGTCAGAGATATATCACTGGATTTGTATTGTGCATCGATTAGCTAATCATTCAAAGGGGTTTGTTGGTACACTTATGACGTGCACATATCTTTTTCGTAATTTGACAGCGAAGCATCCACTTACTAACATTTTCAGACCGCGCTGATGCCATGCCGTCCGGCGGTCCAAGCTACGGCAGCTACTGCTGTGTATCGTGGTGCTTCAACAATGGCAGAACCCACAAGAAGCCTGGGACGAGTTTCTTCCGCATACCACGGGACGGCAGGTGTGTTAAAGCGTTTGTATGGTTTGCATGTCTTTAGGCTTACTGTTCGAACTTGCTCAGTGAGGGTAACAATAAAAAATCACTATTCAAGCACTTCCCCTTTCAGCTGATAGTTCATTGCCAATGCAGGATGAAAGCATGGATGCAGTATGCTGGACGCGATGATCTCCTGAGTAAGCCGGCCAGCCTATTGTACGCAACGTACAGGGTTTGTAGCCACCATTTTACTGCGCAAAGTTTCATGGACCCTGGGCACACAAGGCTTACAAGAATGGCTGTTCCCAGTGTGTAACCAGCTGCACCATGTAAGTGATTGACTGAAACTCAAATATGTGCAATAGCAGCCACTTGTATTGAATCAGTGGCGACAGTTAACCGCGAAGATCTTTGTAGCCGATGGAGAAACCTCACTATAGAAGTAACACTTGGAAAGTCTTAAATTTTGTGAATTGTGGGCTGTTACCTTCCTAACAGCAGCTTTACATTTCTGTCGTTTTCTGATGCTCTTGACCTGCGCAACTTGTTTTGAAAGACTTTAAAGGGCTATTTCACGTTATCTTCAAGCCTGAGTGCACATGTACATATACCTTTCATCGGTGAAAGCTGGCACTGTTGATAATTCCAAAAATCACAAATTACTTGTTTCCTAGTTGGTGCCTTCTCTTTTCCTCCACGTTCGACCAATTTGCGCATTTGAAAGAGCTGTTTAAGTTTCCCCATGCTACAAGCTTTGTAACTTGTACCAACTGCACATATATGCACGTTCTCCGAGCGTCGCTTCAAATAGTGACTGTGACATGACTGCAGAAGCTGCACTGCAAGGTGCGGATGAGCTTCAGTTTGTGTTATTTTAAGCCTCTTACTGACACATTGTCGTAATTTCATTTCTTCAAGACCTGTGGTAGAGGCTTCAAAAAGCAGCTCCTACACATTGAGGTGCCCCGATGAGCAGGGTGCGTTCAGTGTCGCGATTTCTTTTTTTTTACCCAAATTGACTGTTGACCAAACCTCTGCAGGTGGCAGCGCCCTTGTAGCTGGTGAAAGAATTTCTGCTGACTTCGTCTTGCCGGAGAAAACCTTAACCAGTCGTTCAGCTGTCACAAAAGGAACTTGTGTGACCGGTAAGTTGTATGTTCACTTCAACACCAGAGTGGATTGATATAGAGACTTCCGCAGGCCGCTCGCAAGATTGTTCCGACAGCACTGTCCGAGGCACTGAACAAGCTTCACAATACCCTCCAGAAGATGTCTCCGCCAACAGCTCCACGCCCGAGTGCCCTAGAGAAAATGGTGACTATGCTTTTATTGCAGCTGTTTTTAATGTGCTATTTTATGTTTAGGACATTCTGAGGAAACTATCCTCAAAAGGACACTATGTGTGCACTTACAAAATGTAAGGGTAGGGCTCTCAGTGATTTTCATTTTTTTGTGCATTGTCAACATTGTGAATGGTTTGTTTTTAGGTAGTGGAATCGAAAACTGCACCACAGAAAGTTGTGCACCTTGGGTCTGAAAGAGCGAGGAAAGTGCTCGTATGGGATTAGTTGTTCTTCGCTATTACATCCATTTTTTTTGTTTATTGCAGTGCGTTCCTGTGTGCCAGGGACAGTGTCTCCATCAATGAAGTACAAGCAAACCATTAAACATCTGCAAGCCAAAGTAGCAGCACAGCGGACCCACCAGTATTTCACAATGCTCAAAGCATACCACGTCCCCAGCTAACTTTTTGGGAATCTCACTGTGCCATCAGAAGCAGCTTTTGCATACGTACAACAACTTGAATCTCACTTTCTTGCCATGATTGAGGCAACTGCACACCACCTGAAAGTGTGCGATGTTTTGTATCACCATCTGTCAAGTGTTGGCGATATTCATTTCTGCTCTGCTGGGTGTCGCGCGAAGTTTCTGAAAATGTTTTTCCGGGTTCGTTTATGTTGGCATGTGCGTTTTGTGAACCGAAACTTAGACAGGGTTAGGTTCCAGTCTTCAATCTCAGGCATACAGCTTGACAATTTCAAACGTTAGCAATTAGCGGCGGGTTTACACTACAGTATTCGAGTTGAGCCGAATCCTGCAATAGCTTTGTTATGTTATTACTTCGTTACAGCAGACTTCATTATGGTCTTATATGCTTATATTCAGTTCAACTGGACTAACCACTCCTTCGTTGCATACATTGTTTAGGTTACCCGCTATGAGGAGTAGGGACACTGTGTATTTGCTCGAAGTGATTTGCATAACCTTAAAAAGAATGTTGGGTATCCTGTCTGTATTTTTGTAGCAAATGCGAAAGAACTGTACACTTTACTGTGGGTCGCTTGGTCACTGTGTATGCTTTATCTCTCCAGCTCAAGTAATATATCGATAACAAAACCGCTTGTTGAAATGTCTTCGAGCGGGTAAGGAACACAGTATGAAGTGGGCACGGTTCACGTTATCACGCTTTTCGTATTTTAGCTTCTCATCAACCTCCTCATCTCGCCCATCAAAATTTTCAAAAGAATACTCAAACTTGTAGCGTTTGATGGGGCTGCGGACGCTGCCATTTTATTTTTATATAGCTTGTGAGTGATAACGTACGATGTAGAGCCTTTGTGTAAAATAATGAGCCAATGTGGTTTACTTCTGCTATTTATTAGCCCTGTAATACCGCTCTCGTAGCACCAATTAAGGTCCACAATTCTGGATAAGTGATGACTACAATCTATTTTAGCTCGCAAGCGTCACAGCAACACCCAGACGCAAATCGCTTGAGATCTTAAGTTTTTGATGAAGGCGACGCATAAGAAGAGCCAAAAGACCTGCCAGTGTTGTAGCATGAAGTTTGTCTTTCACGTAGTGAGCAAGCTGCAAAGCCGTATACCTTTCTGAGGACAAGCAGGCATCAAGTCTGCTTTTTTTCATTTTGGGCTAGCTGTTCTTAAGCACACTGCACCTTCGCCTTTCTGCTATATTGTGTCGTGTGGTCTCTGTGCGCTCTTTTTTCTATGCATTATTTCGGTTAACCGCAGGCGTGATTCGCTACTTCATTGCTTTGTATATGTCACTTCTTCCTTCTTATTTGTGCGCTGTGTTTTTGCCATAGATCCTTACTTACCCACTGGCCCGGTGTGTCATACTTCACCAGCTTATCGGCTTTTGCCTACTCTAGCGATGTCTGCGTTGTCTGTGTTCTCTCTGTATTTGTTACAATTTATTTGTAAGGCGAGATGCATTTGTTGTCTACCTTTGTCATATTGTGCTTTTTATATTCTCAGACTCTACCTTGCCTTTGAATAAAACATTGCGGATACTCTGTCTCTTTGACTGATATATACATTGATCACTTGTTCCAAAAGAAAAACACAAGCACGATGAATAAAACCGTAGTGAATTATTATTACCTGCATCTCTTTTTATTATAACTTAATCGAAATAAAAATCACGTCACGACCGATTCGCACGAACCACTGAACAAAACAAAGCAGGGAATCGCTAAATCAAAACGACCTACAAAAACTATCCATTTGGGCGATGAAAAGTGGTCTGAAATCATGAACTTTCGTCATAGCCAAACATCGGTTACGCAAAGTAATTCAAAATTTGCGCCAGTGAAACCGAAACAGAAAGCGCACGCCACTTGCTCTCACCAACCACCAAGTGTGCTAGGGTCGATTGGGCCGCTGGGGTCTACGGGAGTGTCTACTCTTAACCTTTTTTTTTTTATTTCTCTATGCACTCCGTGCGAGTGACGAGAGCTCCCCTCGACGAGGGAGAGAAGGAGGCACCCCCGCGTTCTTCTACAAGAAAGAGGAAAAGGGGGCCCCCGAGCGAGCAGACGTAGCATGCCGCCGGTGCTAATCCCCGGAGCCGGCCCCGACAACACGTTGTTCCCCGAACACGGAGGAGGAGGCGCTGGCGCCGCGCGTAGGCGCGCTGTCGACGGCCGGCTGCAGACGGGATAGAAAAGAATGCGGTGGTGCTGAGCAGCTTCCGCTACACTAGTGAAACGGCCGGGAGCGTATAATGAGTGCGGCATGTGCTCATGTTTTTCCATGACACACATGTCGTAATTATCATGTTTTGATGTGTCTTTACCTATGTCGCCCGTTCGAGTCACGTAATACCGAGTTCGGCACATGTGAAGCCAGCGAAGCAGCCGAGAGCGCATCATGAGCGTAGCATGAAGTCAAGTTGTTACATGACACGCATCTCATCTTTATCATGTTTGCACCAGTATCATACTTTCGTCATCCTTTCACGTCCCGTAATACCGAATTTGGTATAAGTGAAGCTAGCGAACCGGTCACCAGCGCATCATGAGCGTGGCATGTAATCATGTCGTTACATGACACGCAAGTCATGATTTTAATGTTAGGGTTGGTCTTTTGTGTTCGGCATGTAGTCATGTCATACCAGGCCAGTTTTGCAACTTGTAATGTGAACGAAACCACTGCGAGAGCTGCAGCACCATGAAATATAAATTACGACATTCGTGACATACATATCATGATTTTAAATGCGAAGCATTTCTTAGCGAACTGCAGTGACTTTGGGCGCATCTATCTATCTCGCTGCCTACGACTTTAAGCTCTCCTGGTCGTCTCAATAATGGTATCCATACCAAACTTGGTATGGCATAACATGACTGTATGAATATCATATTTCACTAGTCATAACATGAAAATCATGACATGTATGTCATGTATGTCATGATTTACATTTCGTGGTCCTGTAGCTCTTGCAGTGGTCTCGTTCATACGGCATGTTCCAAAACTGGTATGGAATTGCATGATTGCATGGCGAACACAAGCGACACACCCTAACATGAAAATCATGATATACATGTCATGTAAGATCATGACTACATGCCATGCTCACATGCGCTCTCGGCCGTTTCGTTAGCTTCACATATACCTGATTTGGTATTACAGCACATGAACGGAAGACGAAGGTATGACTGATGCAAACATAATAGTAATGAGATGTCCTTTCATGTAACAACATGACTACATGCCACGCTCATGTTCCGCTGGTGGCCGTTTCGCTAGCTTCACTAATACCAAATTTGGTACTACGGGACGCGAATGGATGACATAGGTGAATGACACATCCCAACATGATAATTATTACATGTGTTTCATGTAACATGACTACATGCCAACTGATGGTGCGCTAGTGGCCGTTTCACTAGCTCTACATATGCTAAATTTGGTAACACGTGCCGCCAATGGATGACGAAGGTATGTGACTGTGACTGGTGCAAACATTATAATCATGAGATGTGTCATGTCATGTGAGAACTTGACTACATGCACAGCCAAGCGCCAATACATTTCGACGTGACGTGGTGCACGTGCTCACCAGTGTTCATTTTGTCGCGTCACGCCGGCGCTGCCACTCCAGGCGCCGGTCCTGCCATATACTCGCAGCGCGAGCCGCACTGCTTTGCTTGGGAGCATGCGCGTTCCAGCGCATCGGGCGTCCTTCCGTCACGAAAATAGGGAGACGCAGTGTTGTCTGGGTAACGCATCGGCGCTAAATGCAGCATGTCACATTTCGCGCCGGTTGCCGTCGTGCCGCGCCGACGGACGCTTGTAGCGCCTGGCTTGAGAGTGCTCGCGTTTCGCTAGCGTAGCGTCATTGTGCCCAGCGTGCGTGCGCGTCAACGCTACATTAGAGTATACTGGGCCCTTTTTGGAGTATTGGACATTGGAGTGTTGGGCCCGTTTCGCTAGATCCACATATACTAAATTTCGTGTTACGCGACGTCCAAGGATGACGAAACGTATGACTGGTGCAAACATGATAATCCTGACACGCGTGTCATGCAAAAACATTACAACATACCACGCTCGTAGCGTGCTCAGGGCCATTTCGCTAGCTCGACATACACGAAATTTGGTATTACGTGACGTGAATATATGACGAAGGTAAACGACACATCCAAACATGACAATCATTGGATTGGATAAACTTTTATTTAGTCCTCCAAAACACAGATCACTGTGTTTTGGGCAGCTCCCACGTGGCGACTGAGATGCCGAGCTCCTCAGCCGCCAGAACTGGCTAACCTTCCCGTCCTTCCTCATTTATTCTTCCTCCTCCTACTCAGCCGCCTCGTGGGCTTGGTGGACAGTCCAGAACTGATCAGCCAAAGACGAGCTGTGGATTGCCGCCTCACATTTGGCAGAGGTGATGTTCGATAAATGAGCGAATTTGGTGCACTGCCAGAGCATGTGTTCTAATGAAGCTATTTCCCCACAATGTGGACAAAGATTACTTGGGTATAGGTCAGGGTACATGATGTGTAACATTTTCAAAGTAGGTACATCCGCGTTTGCAAAAGCCTTATTGTAAGTGCTTGGGGCCGGGTAAGATTTTTGTGAGGTGGAGGGAAAATCCTTCTAGACAGGTAGAAATGTTTAGTGAGCTCGTTATATGTTGTAAGAATTTCCATGATAATCATGACATGGAGGTCATGTATGGCATCACTTACCCCCACCTTGTAACGTTGTGCTGATTGTAAAGTTACATATCAAAATTTCTCATTCGTGCTTCGCATATCATCGATTCCCACTGTACGTGGGATTTGCCAATTTTTTATGTTACGACTAAACAATTATGTTCCTTATAGAGTCATGCTATGCCACACGTTTGGTTGTCGATACCATTATGGAAACGGCCAGGAGAGTTAAAAGTCGTAGGTGGCTATATAGATAGATTGATTGATTGATTGATTGATTGATTGATTGATTGATTGATTGATAGATTGATTGATTGATTGATTGATTGATTGATTGATAGATAGATAGATAGATCTAGACAGACAGACAGACAGACAGACAGACAGACAGACAGACAGACAGACAGACAGATAGATAGATAGATAGATAGATAGATAGATAGATAGATAGATAGATAGATAGATAGATAGATAGATAGATAGATAGATAGATACACAGACAGACAGATAAATAGATAGATAGATAGATAGATAGATAGATAGATAGATAGATAATAGATAGATAGATAGATAGATAGATAGATAGATAGATAGATAGATAGATAGATAGATAGATAGATAGATAGATAGATAGATAGATAGACGGGTGGTTGGGTGGACGGACGGACGGAGTAGCAAAAACAAAAAACAAGTTCTAAAGCACTGAAATCGCTTTTTTTTTCAATGGAGTGGTACGAAAATGCGTGCGTGCCGCTGCTAACTCGCGTGGTGCGTCGAACCGGAAGCCGTCGCATCCCACCGTTCCCTGCGATTGCCCATATCACCGGTCATCTATTGAACCCACCGCCAGCGTTACTAGTAACGTTGGCCGGCGCAGACGGGATTTGATCCTACGACATGAGGATTATCAGCCGAGTACCTTAGCCACTAGACTACCTACCGCAGAGGGACGGCGCAGCAACCAAAGTTGCGGCGCACGGAGATGTGGCCTATACATACCAACTAGATATTGAAAGCCGCCGACTCTTTCGTCCTTAGTTCCAGCTGCCGTCCGGCGAGGCGAAAAATATCGGTGTGCTGAAAACAGACGTCGCAAAGACATTCCTGCTGATTTCCGGCCAACGAGACATATGGATTACGAGCGCAATGGCTTCGCAGAGGCAAGTTAAAGAAACGCGGCGTGCGGGCTCTTTGAGGTGAAAGAGAGAGGAAGTGCTGCGAGCGACAAATCTTTGCCAGGTGGCTCGTTCTTCACGGATTCTAACGAAAACATTCCGTGCCTAATTCTAAAAATTGCACAGCGCCGCTTCATAGTTCTCGTTTTTGATTTCGTCATTAGGCCCCACCCAATTGGGCCGGACCTCCCAAAAATTTCCCGCACAACGTACACCCTGGGGCGGGGGGGGGGTTAGAAAAAGGGAGTAACGATTTAGAGCACAAAGTACTCAACAATGGGAGAGCACAGAGCCGTCCCGTGCGCCAGCAGCGTTATATGATTTGAGCTGACGGTTTCACACCCTTAACATGCATACTCATGCATATGGAGAGGCACTAAGTAAGGTGATGGCTTGACCGAATGCTCACCCAGGCGTGATGACACATACAACGGCCTTGCCAGTAGAGCTAGCGAGCTTAAACATTTCATGCAATAATTTTTTGTGTTTTGCGTAACATAACTGAGTCTACATTATAACTCCTGAAACAGTTACTTCAGCGGACAATTTCCTTTAATTACATATACCACTTAGATTGACTCTGCATGAGAATGACTCTGCAGAATGACTCCTTTGATTACACATTTTTATAGCGGTATTGGACCAGTGAGCCATAGGCGTCGAGGGTATGCTCAGTGTTGCCATATTGCCTTGGGCCTCTGCCGGCAGCGCATACCTATTAGCGAACCATGCAGCGCAACTTCACAAAAAAAAAAACAATGTTTTCACGGTTTTAGTGTTTGTAAACGAACCGACTCACGCCGAACGGCCTACACCACCCGACTTCAGGTGCGGCACTTCCGGCAATGCAATTTCAGTGGTTCCGGTGGTGTCTTCGCGGTGTGTTTGAATGTTCTGCTCTATTATTTCTGGCGCATTCCTGTGGACGTGTTCGGAGCAACGCGTAGAGGCTACATGAAGGGGCTCGACGTAGCCCATGGCAGGCGCAGGCGCGGCCACTGCTGCAGGTAACGCGCCTCGCGTGGCCGACGGGCACCGCGCAAGATGTCCGTCGTGGCCTTCTCATGAGCGCAGCCCCTGCTCCATTACACCTTTGATAGTGGTCGTGCCTATACAAACAGAAAATGAAGGAATTGCAGGACAAAGTTTACGGCGAACCTAATCGGGCCAGTTGGTTCTGCTTGTCGACGATGTGGATGCGCTTTGAAAACGCCGACCGGGAATTGACAGCGCACACCTGTCTTTTCCCTGTCCACGTCTTCAAAGCGCACCCACATCGTCCATGTGCAGGAAACAAGTGAAGCTGTTCAATTCAGCTTTTCGACTATAACTGAAAACCTTCCTCCTGTTGAACCCCGAACATATTTGTTTTTTCGCCTAAGCACACGACCCCAGGATAAAACGCCTATATCTGCACCTATGTCACACCAGGCACTTTTAAAGAGATCAGCGGTGATAGAAATCGCTCGCAATTCGGAGTGTTCCTGTGATTGAGAAATTATAAAATCTACTGATATGATGACGTAAACTGCGGCTGCTGGTTCACGAGAACTATTATTGTGTTTTACTCACGAGTAAGCTATTCATGTGCTCCACCCCATTCTTATTCTTCTAGTTACTTTAATCTCGTGGTTCGGCTCCGCGGTTATTACCTGCCGTAAGTAGACATAGTCTTTTACAATTTGAAGTGCACTATTACCTATCTCGAAGCGCTGCTCTTTTCCGAAGTTGTTGTACATTACTTTCGTTTTCTGCAGATTCATTTAGGAACGACCTTACTGCTCTCTCTCCTTGTCTAACTCCGTAATCATGAGTTGCAATTCATCCCCTGAGTTACTCAGCAATGCAATGTCATCGGCGAAGCGCAGGTTACTAAGGTACTTTCCATTAACTCTTATCCCTAACTGTTCCCATTCTAGGCTTCTCAAAACCTCCTGTAGGTTTTCAGAAGGTTTCTGTAGGTTTTCTCAAATTATGACAGGTAGATTGCCACTATCCCTCAAGAGGAAGGTACAAAACAGCTGTATCTTGCCGGTACTTAGCTACAGAGCAGAAACCTGGAGACTTACAAAGAGGGTTCAGCTTAAATTGAGGACGACGCAGCGAGCAATGGAAAGAAAAATGGTAGGTGTAACCTTAAGAGTCAAGAATAGAGCAGAGTGGATTAGAGCACAAAGGGGGGTTAAGGATATCGTAGCTGAAATCAAGAAGAAGAATTGGACATGGGCCGGGCATGTCGCGCGTAGACAAGATAACCGCTGGTCGTTAAGGGTAGTTATATGGATCCCAAGAGAAGACAAGCGGGTTAGGGGGAGACAGAAGGTTAGGTGGGCAGATGAGATTAAAAGTTTACGCGTATAAATTGGCAGCAGCAAGCACAGGACCGGGTTAACTGGCGGAACAAGGGAGAGGCCTTTGTCCTGCAGTGGACGTAGTCAGGCTGATGATGATGATGAAGAAATTCATGAACCAAATTTTCAAGTTGAACCTACCTAAGCCGGCAGTTTATCTTCACATCCAAAAGATAAGTGAGCTTGAATGCGGTGATGTTCATTAGCGGCACGATGAGTCATTTGCTCGCACAGATGAGAGCCGACTCGCCGATGTCGCTTTCGCAAAAGCAAATGCAACGACAACGAATCGTGGACACCATGACGTACACTGTGCGGCGATTAATGTTAAGCGCGGCTACTTTGCGTCCCGTTTGTTTCGAACAGAACGCGTCATTGATATAGCTCAAACTACAAAGTAAACACCTTTCCGATGCATTTTCAGTGATAGCTTCCACGTTTTGCTGCCCGTTTCCCGCGTGAGTACACTTATCTGCCAATGATGGAAGACGGGAGTGACAGATGTCTTCCCGGTAATGGGGGCCTTCAACAAGTCTAACGTCTGAGTATCGCCTCTGTGCCATTAGTCTGCGCTGAGCTTTACATTACCTTTGATGAAATCGGCAGAACGAACCTACGCGCTCTTGGTGGGAATCCAGCTTTCTCGTGTGATCGCTGCAATGCAGGCACTGTTTCTATATTTATTTATTTATTTATTTATTTATTATTGATTTATTTATTTACTTAATTATTTACTTATTTATTTATTTATTTATTTATTTATTTATTTATTTATTTATTTATTTATTTATTTATTATAAAATACTGCAGGCCCAAACAGGGGCTCAAGCAGGAAGGGCAAACAAAGAAAATAAAGGCAGAGAAATCGCATACTCAGCAAAAAAAAACAACACTGGCGTGTGTACAAAAGAAACATGAGCAAAAAATGAGTAAAAAACTGCATACATTTTTCAAAAGCGGTGCGTCAAGGTGAAGCCACAAAAGTAGAAACATCAAACGAACAGTTTTCGCACACTGAAATAAGACCATGTGGTGAAAGCACGTCAGACCTTTATACACAAAGAGGCATGAAATAAGGCAAGTGATACTGGCTTTTTAAACTAAGCATCCAGAAACAGAAGGATAACATATAATCAAGCTGTAAAAATTCGTACATCATGGTCAGAAGTTCAAATAGTAACATGTTCTAATAAATCGTCGTTAGGTAAGGGGGGAAATGGTAGGTTGTTCCAGTCGGTGATAGTTCGTGGGAAGAAGGAATATTTGAAAAGATTAGTGCGCTGTCCGATAGGGTGTTATAGAGTCAGCATGACGATGCCGTGTTGTTCAAGCAGTAAGCGACAATAAATAAGGACTTGGGTTTATGGCAAAGAGTTTACTTTTCAGTGCGAACAGGAATTTTAGTCTGTATTTTTCTGCGCAGAAGTAGTGTTTGAATATTATTCTGCATCATTAAACTAGAGGGAGAGTCACTATTACGATATTTAAAATAAATGAACCTGACAGCTTTACGCTGGATCGTTTTTAGTCTATCGGTATTATTTTTGTGCACGGATCCCAGATAATGCTGGCGTTTTCGATTTTAGGCAGAATTAGTGATGTATAAGCCGTTAACCTTATACTAGATAGCACATCCTTTAGTTTATGTCTGAGAAAACGAAGTTTTCTGAACGAAGAATTGCATGTTGGTAATGTGCGTATTTCAATTAAGGTTGTTGGTTATCGGGATTCCCAGGTACTTGTACTCCTTCACTTCTGCAAGCATTTCGGAACCTAGCTTGTACCCAAAAGAAAGTTTTTTAGATTTCTTTCTACTTATTGACATATGCACTGTTTTACTGACATTTAACTGCATGCTCGACCAATCACACCAAGAAACAATACTTTAAAGATTATTGTTGAGCAATACTTGATTTTCGTCGCTCTTACTATAAAGCACATAATCATCCGCAAATAATCCAAGTTGAACAGGGAAATAAATTTCGTTGTTTATGTCAGTAATAGATACCAAGAATAATAAGGGGCCAAGGACACTGCTCTGAGGCACACCAGATTAGACTGGTAGCTTCTCAGATGAGTGGTCATTAATAGAAACCTCCTGACTGCGGTTGGTCAGGTAGGTAGCCACCTAATTAACTAAATAGGCAGGAAGATTAATCGACTCTAGTTTAGTAATAAGCTTGCTATGTATTACAAAATTGAACGCTTTCTTAAAATCCGGAAATATTACATCAACCTGGCCTGACCCATCAAGAACACTAGCAAAATCATGAACAACTGTTGTGTCATAGTAGAGAAACCTTTGCGAAAGTCATATTGACTTGACGACAATATGCTGTTATCCTCTAAAAACTTATAATTTCCTTAGCTATGATATGATTGAAGTAGTTTGCAACATTGCGAGGTTATTGATATAGGGCGATAATTTTTTACTAGTTTGGGGTCACCTTTTTTTAATACGGGTACAACACGTGCCGACAGCCAATCATTAGGCAGTGTAGGTGAAGACAGGTACATTTGAAATATACAAGCTGTAAAAGGTGCTAGCACTTTTGCATATCTTTTCAGAAAAACAGGCATATCATGTAGGACCTGAGGGAGATTTAGTTTTAAGGTTAAGTAGCGTAGAAACGACACCTGGCATTGATAACCAATTGGGAGCAGGGAAGTATGGTCTACGGTTATGAAGTGTAGTAGCATCGAAAGTCGAAAAAACACTCAAACATATTGCGCAATGCAATGTTGTGCCTTTCATTAACGATCATTCCTTCATGTAAATTGTGACTAATTTTCTAGAACTTTTTTTAAAAAGCCCGAAAGTTTTTGTGGTGCGGAGCGAATAAACTTCGGTAGCGTTTACTGGAAATACCAACGCTTAGCATGGCTCACTTTTATATTTATCTTGCATTTGTTGAAAAGCTTCACGTGAAGCACACCGCCGTCTTAAGCGCCTAACTCTTCTTTTAAGTTGCAAGATGTCTCTTGTCATCGAGGGAGTAGCTTTAGATGTACGTTTACTTTTGCCCGGGATGAAATCGCTGAGGCAATGATTGATAATTTCTTTAAAACGGTTCTAAAGTGCAGTAATATCATGATCTTGGAAACTGTCAAGACATATTTCAAGATCATCTAAAACACTTTATCATTGGCTCTACAATAATCTTTAATAGGTGCTTAACGGTTTAATAGGTGCCTGATATCGTCATCGGTCAGCAAACTGAACGTTTTGACTAGCATATAAAATAATTCAGGCATGTGGACTGCATCTTCGCTTGACGCAGCTGTGCTCGAGTGTCCAGTGCTTCATTGAAATAATTTTGTCCGCACAAAACATCGGAACACAAGCATGCACGGTCAGCAACAAACACTAAAACCACGCAAAAACAAGCTAAACCGGATGCTTCCAGGGGTGGTTTCCCGGTGAACACACAATGTTGCCAGAGACCGGCAGGCTCTGGCGAAATCGTCTATAGGCGAGAGCACGACTATCTCGCACTCAAGCGCCTTCGGCAGCATACACCAGAACACTGCGAGCTCAGCAGAGTTATTCAATCATACGAGACGCGAAACTCCCCGTAGGCTCCATGTATCAAAATTCGAACACGGCATTGGCCGAAATGGCGGAAGTGATTAGATTGTAGTGCCCTCTCTTGACAAGAAACATAACTAGAAAACGCAATAATTTGTGTTTTTGCGTTTAGCAAGATTGTGAGCGCCGTCGCATTTTGCCAAGCAGCATGGCAGCACCTAGAAGTTGTTCTTAAGTTAGTTGGCGCGTAGGGGTGCTGAACATGTTACTTTGTCGCAGTGGTGAAGACGTAATAATAGACAGGGGAGCGGCTTGTTCTCTTGATGCTTTGTCCTTTTTCATACTTTCCGTATTGCGCTAGAAGTATCGTGGCTCTAAACAGCGTGTTCGTGTGGTACACAGCTAGCACAACGTAAATGGACAGTGTAGTGAAGCCGGTAGTTTATCAGATTCATGTGTAGCCCCCACGATGTTTACATTTCGACAAAATTGCGGCAAGGCGTTATGCAAGCGGGATGCAGCGTTGATCCAGGTGGATCCAACCTGTAAGTCTGTCAACGGCAGCAGACGACGTTGCCCGAGCAGCAAATGCCGGTGCCAATTGGAAAGACTCCACGAACATCGCACCTGAAAAGAGCGCTTGAAGCGCTAGTTGCAGTTAAATAGCAATGTTCAATGTTCCCACTTTCTTGTCTTCGGGCTTTTATACATATATATGGTATCCCAGCCAGTGTCCCATTGAATTCGCGATTAGTGGAATTTGACCACTGCGTGCAAGACAAAGCGACCAATTCGTAGTAAGTACTGAAAGTTACTTTGGTTTGCACTATACCGTATCTGTGTCTTGTTTTTTGTGACCATCACTCACATCATGTTAGTGAGACACATCGTGAACCACAGAGGGGCACAGTTAAAAGGATTCGTCAAACTTTCCGTGAGCAAATCATCTCAAGCGCACATTTTCAAATGAGCGAACGAAGAGTAAGAAGATATCAGGGTGAAGCGTAAAAACCATCGAAGCACGAAAACGTAAACACCACCTTCGAATAAATGAAAAAAAAATGGCAGACCCCAGGTACAGTGCGAATCGATTATATGCGAAGCACTATTGAGAAATGCTGATATGCCACTTTAAAATCAGCACAACGTTACGACGTGGAGCTAATTGATGCCGTACATGACTTCCATCCCCTGATTCTCATGTTTGAATGTGTCGATTACGTTTTTCATCTATTCACGTCACGTGATACCGAATTTAGTATATATGGAGCTAGCGAAATGCCCGCAAGCGCGCAATGAGGATGGTACGTTCTCATGTTCTTACATGACACGCGCGTCAGGATTATCTTGTTTGCACCAGTCATATACTTTGTCATTGTCATAATACAGAGGTGCGGAAAAAAAGAATTCAGTGTTCACCGTGCGGGGGCGAAGAGGAAAACGAAGTGTGCGCGTGGTGCAAGCGGTGGTTCGAGGCAGCGCGTGCAAAGAGTCTGTTCTCGGCTGGACGTCCGGTCCGGGGAACTAGACAACGGCATCTAAGTGCTCTACGTTTTTCGACTCCGGCTGGGCGACTGGCCCAGAGACCAGACGATCCAGTGCTGTTCTGGCTGCCGTTCCAGACAGCTGGACATCCTGTGAACGAGGCCTGTACTCCGGCTGGGCGACTGGCTCAGGGACCAGGCGAGGTCCCGCGGTGCTGGCTGCCGTCCAGAGTGGCTGTGGGTTTTGGTTGCTGCGGGCCTGATGTTCCTGCTGCCGTTCCGGGTGGCTGGCGCGACCCCGGTGCGCTGATGAGACGAGCGTGGTGGTGGAGAGCTGCTGCGGAGCTACCAATCAGCTACCGACTGCTGCTGCGGCGGCAGAAGGCCATGTCACGGCGTGGTCCGACGCACGTTGAGGACGGCAACGAGCCAGACCGCGCACAGCCCACGTGCGATCAGCGACCCGGAAGCCACATTAAAACACGGCGAGACTTTTCTAATTTAGAGAGGCATTGAGTACAGCTATAGACTGCGTGTTTCTACTACTTTAAGTGTTACTCGTTCATAGTTACGTTCTCTGTAAATATATTCTCGCGTGTGGGTCTGTGCGCTCGTGGTTCGATTCGGTTCCGTGCTGAGTGGTCTTGCGCCCAAACTTACACTACGTAACAGTCATCCATTCACGTCATGTAACACCACATTTGGTATATGTGGAGCTAGCAAAACGGCCGCGAGCGCATCATCATGAAGGGCCCAGTATATTACCATGTAGCGTAGACGCGCGCGCACGCTGGGCACAGCGACGCTATGTCAGAAACGCGAGCGCTCTATGGTGTGACGCTAGGCGCGACCAGCGTCCGTCGGTGCGGCCCGACGGCAACCGATGTGAAATGCGACATACTGCAATTCGTGCCGATGCGTCACCCAAACAACACTGCGTCTCTCTCTTTTTGTGACGGAGGGACTACGGACGCGCTGAAACGCGCATGCGTCAAAGCAACGCAGAGTGGCGCGCGCCTGCGTGTATATGGCAAGACCGGTGCTTGGCCGGTCAACGCCGTCATGACGCAACGAAATGAACGCCGGTGAGCTAGCGCACAGCGTCACGTTGAAATGTATATATTGGGCCTTGACTGTGGTATGTAGTCATGTTCTCACATGACACGCATCTCATGATTTTCATGTTTGCTCCAGTCACATACTTCGTCATCCATTGACGTCACGTAATACGAAATTTGGCAAATGTAAAGCTAGTGGAACGGCTGGGAGCGTATAATGAGTGCGGAATGTGGTCATGTTTTTCCATGACACACATGTCATAACTATCATGTTTGGATTTGTCATTTACCTATGTCGCCCGTTTGAGTCACGTAATACCGAGCTCGGCACATGTGAAGCCAGCGAAGCGGCCGAGAGCGCATCATGAGCGTAGCATGTAATCATGTTGTTACATGACACGCATCTCATCTTTATCATGTTTGCACAAGTATCATACTTTCTTCAGCCTTTCACAGCCCGTAGTACCGAATTGGGTATAAGTGAAGCTAGCGAACCGGTCACCAGCGCATCATGAGCGTGACATGTAGTCATGTTGTTACATGACACGCAAGTCATGATTTTAATGTTAGGGTTGGTCTCTTGTGTTCGGCATGTAGTCATGTCATACCAGGCCAGTTTTGCAATATGTAATGTGAACGAAGCCACTGCGAGAGCTGCAGCACCATGAAATGTAAATTACGACATTCGTGACATACATATCATGATTTTAAATGCGAAGCATTTCTTGGCGAACTGCAGTGACTTTGGGGGCATCTATCTATCTAGCTGCCTACGACTTTAAGCTCTCCTGGCCGTCTCAATAATGGTATCCATACCAAACTTGGTATGGCATAACATTACGGTATGAATATAATATTTCACTAGTCATAACATGAAAATCATGACATGTATGCCATGTATGTCATGATTTACATTTCATGGTCCTGTAGCTCTTGCGGTGGTCTCGTTCATTTGGCATGTTCGAAAACTGTTATGGAATTGCATGATTGCATGGCGAACACAAGCGACAGACCCTAACATGAAAATCATGATATACATGTCATGTAAGATCATGACTACATGCCATGCTCATGATGCGCTCTCGGCCGTTTCGTTACCTTCACATATAAGTATTTTGGTATTACAGCACATGAATGGAAGACGAAGGTATGACTGGTGCAAACATAATAGTAATGAGATGCCTGTCATGTAACAACATGACTACATGCCACGCTCATGATGCGCTGGTGGCCGTTCGGCTAGCTTCACTAATACCAAATTTGGTATTACGGGACGCGAATGGATGACATAGGTGAATGACACATCCCAACATGATAATCATTACATGTGTTTCATGTAACAAGACTACATGCCAAACTAAGGGTGCGCTAGCGACCGTTTCACTAGCTTTACATATGCTAAATTTGGTAACACGTGCCGCCAATGGATGACGAAGGTATGTGACTGTGACTGGTGCAAACATGATAATCATTAGATGTGTGGTGTCATGTGAGAACTTGACTACATGCCACAGCCAAGCGCCAATACATTTCGACGTGACGTGGTGCGCGTGCTCACCAGCGTTCAATTTGTCGCGCCACGCCGGCGCTGCCACGCCAGGCGCCGGCCCTGCCATATACTCGCAGCGAGAGCCGCACTGCTTTGCTTTGGAGCATGCGCGTTCCAGCGCATCGGGCGTCCTTCCGTCACGAAAATAGGGAGACGCAGTGTTGTCTGGGTAACGCATCGGCGCTAAATGCAGCATGTCACATTTCGCGCCGGTTGCCGTCGTGCCGCGCCGAAGGACGCTTGTAGCGCCTGGCTTGAGAGTGCTCGCGTTTTGCTAACGTAGCGTCTTTGTGCCCAGCGTGCGTGCGCGTCAACGCCACATTGGAGTACACTAGGCCCTTTTTGGAGTATTGGACATTGGAGTGTTGGGCCCATTTCACTAGATTCACATATGCGAAATTTCGTGTTACGCGACGTCCAAGGAGGACGAAACGTATGACAGGTGCAAACACGATAATCCTGACACGCGTGTGTTGCAAAAACATTACAACATACCACGCTCGTAGCGTGCTCAGGGCCATTTCTCTAGCTCGACATACACGAAATTCGGTATTACGTGACGTGAATATATGATGAAGGTAAACAACACATCCAAACATGACAATCATTGGATTGGATAAACTTATATTTGGTCCTCCAAAACACAGATCACTGTGTTGCGGGCAGCTCCCACGTGGGGACTGAGATGCCGAGCTCCTCAGTCGCCAGAACTGGCTAACCTCCCTGTCCTTCCTCATTTATTCCTCCTCCTCCTACTCAGCTGCCTCGCGGGCTTGGTGGACAGTTCAGAACTGATCTGCCGAAGACGAGCTGCGTATTGCCGCCTCACATTTGGCAGAGGTGATGTTCGGTAAATGAGCGAATTTGGTGCGCTGCCAGAGCATGTGTTCTAATGAAGCTATTTCCCCACAATGTGGACAAAGATTACTTGGGTATAGGTCAGGGTACATGATGTGTAACATTTTCAAAGTAGGGTACATCCGCGTTTGCAAAAGCCTTAATGTAAGTGCTTGGGGCCGGGTAAGATTTTTGTGAGGCGGAGGGAAAATCCTTCTAGACAGGTAGAAATGTTTAGTGAGCCCGTTATATCTTGTAATAATTTCCATGATAATCATAACACGGAGGTCATGTATGGCATCACTTACCCCCACCTTCTAACGTTGTGCTGATTGTAAAGTGACATATCAACATTTCTCATTCGTGCTTCGCATATCATCGATTCCCACTGTACGTGGGATCTGCCAATTTTTTACGTTACGACTAAACAATTATGTTCCTCATAGAGTCATGCTATGCCACACCAAGTTTGGTGTCGATGCCATTATCGAAACGGCCAGGAGAGCTAGAAGTCGTAGGTGGCTATATAGATAGATAGATAGATAGATAGATAGATAGATAGATAGATAGATAGATAGATAGATAGATAGATAGATAGATAGATAGATAGATAGATAGATAGATAGATAGATAGATAGATAGACAGACAGACAGACAGACAGACAGACAGACAGATAGATAGATAGATAGATAGATAGATAGATAGATAGATAGATAGATAGATAGATAGATAGATAGATAGATAGATAGATAGATAGATAGATAGATAGATAGATAGATAGATAGATGGACATACAGACGGACAGATGGACGGACGGATGGACAGACGGACTGACGGATAGAGGGACGGACATACGGACGGATAGAGGGACGAACAGACGGACGGACGGACAGGCAGACGAACAGGCAGACGGACAGAGAGACGGATAACAGACGGACAGATGGACGGACGGATGGACGGATGGACAGACGAACGGACGTACGGACGAACAGACGGACAGACAGACTGACGGACGGACGGACGGATGGACAGACGAATGGACGGACGGACGGATAGACGGACGTACAGATGGACAGACGGACGGACAGACGGACGGACAGACGGATGAACAGACGGACGGACCGATGGACAGATGGACGGACGGATGGACGGACGGAAGGACGGACGGACGATCAGACAGACGGACGGACAGACGGACGGACGGGTGGACAGACGGACGGACGGGTGGACAGATAGACGGACGAACAGACGGATGAACAGATGGACGGACAGACGGACGGACGGACGGACGAACAGGCGGACGGATGGGTGGACGGACGAACAGACGGACGGATGGATGGACAGACGGACGAACAGATGGACGGACAGGCGGACAGATGGACGGACGGACGGATGGACAGACGGACGGACAGGCGGACGGACGGACGGACACACTGATAGATGGATAGATGGATAGACGAGTAGGTAGATAGGCGGATAGATGGATAGAAATCGGCGAAGGTGGCTGAGGAATGCTTCGTTTTTAAAAACCAGTGCATATCCGCAAGGTGAATTATGACGACTAGGGCGAAGCAGACGGACCAACGGAAGTACGGATGGACGCTTCGCCGCACTCATCATCATTTACTCCGTGGATATGCTGTACACCGTTTTTATTGACATACAATGCAATGCAACTGGCTAATACGACAACACGGGACATACGACCCACGGCGTAAGGAGCTTCAGCCCTAAAAAATACCCTCGTCGTCCAATGCGTGCGCCCCGGCAAGCTTCCCAACCCGGCTCACAAAACGGCTGATTTTTGCTTTGGGCGAATGGCCCTAGGAAGCCGCGTCCACTCGGCACGAAGCGACGAATAGACGCGGCACCGTTGTCTGCAAGCGTCCAGTGGACGCGGTGGTGACACCGTTGTCTGGGTAGGGCCGTTCGCTTAAAACAAAGATCCCCCGTTCTGGAAGTGTCTATAGACGCGGCAAGGCTCGCGGCCCCATGCCAACGAGAAGGTTGGTGCCTTACCCAGAGAAGGGTCCTCTCTTTGGTGCAACAACCGATTTGATTGATTGATTGATTGATTGTTATGTGGAGTTTAACGTCCTAATTACACCATATGATCATGAGAGAGGCTGTAGTGAACGGCGACGGAAATTCGACTACCTGGGGTTCTTTATCACGTACCCAAATCTGAGCACTTAGGTACATGTGCTGAGCATTTTCTCCTGCATCGAAATAGGTGACCAGTAAAAGAGCGAGGGATTGTGGGATGCATCGTGTGCTACCGGCTTCCGGTTCGAGAAGAGTAGACGACAGCGAACCACTTCGCCACAAGCCCCCGACTATTCGGGATTCGCACTCGTTGTCGCCTGTTTATCTTCGTCCTGATAAACCATGGTGGGGAGTTCAGCCGTCGACTGCTACAACTTGAGCGTGAAAGGCAAACGCATGTATCCACTGCCATGAAACGAAGAAAGAAAATTGAGGCGGGCTGCGGATGTGAAGAGAGCTATAGCGACATGTAGCCTTTGAGTACGGAACGTTGAAGCCAGAATGTGTGAAAACCAATTTATTGCAGATACGTGTGTATTCCACAATAAAAAAAATACTTACGCATGAATTTTCTGCGAATATTATATTGACAAATAAATTGCCGTGCAGATGCGCCTAGCAAAAATATTATGGGAACACGAGGGTGAAATCTACCTGCCATACGAGATGAGCACCGGCTATTGCACCCATGTATATCACACAAAAGGCAAAAGCTTCATCCAAGAGTAAGTTTACACGAAGGGTTGGACGAGTACATTTGCGTTTATCTTGGTCAAAGTGTGCGCCAGGACGGCACTCAACGGGTGAAATGTGTTAAACAAGCGCAGGGTTTAGATTATTCGGCGCCGTCAATGCCTGAATGTATTATCTATGTGCCGGCGAGCCGCGCAACTTGATCAAGATGAGCGTTTAAGCAAGCATCTGGCTTCTACAAAGAAATGCATCTTATAGAGCGCAGAAGACGAGAAAAAAAATCTCAAAGCGTTCAGTAAGTGCTGTACTTTATGCCGATTGACCGACGATGTCGGCCGAAGCAGCAATCCCGAAATCAACTCTCAGCACACTGCTACAGTCATCGCCATCCCCTGAGATCTTCAAAATAGTCATTTTTTTTCTGCTGTAACGGATCATACAATGAAAACTTTTTTCCGTGTTGACTGATCTGCTAGCAAAACTCACAGTAGCCCCGAGCAGCATAAAATCATTGCAGATCAGTTTAGTGCAATAAAAAGTTTCCTTACAGTTCATGGCTTTCTTTGCTTGTTTTCGTCACGGTTATCAAAAACAAATAAAAAAACTTCTAAAGCACCGACAACGCACGGAGAGAGTTTTTTTTTTTCAACGGAGCGGTACAAGAATGCTTGCGTGCCGCTGCGAACACGCGTGGTGCGTCGAACCGGAAGCCGTCGCATCCCACAGTTCCCTGCGATTGCCCATACCACCGGTCACCTAATGAACCCACCGCCAGCGTTACTAGTAACGTTGGCCGGCGCAGCCGGGATTCGATCCTACGACATGAGGGTTAGCAGCCGAGTACCTTAGCCACTAAACCACCGCAGCGGGACGGCGCAGCAACCAAAGTTGCTGCGCACGGAGATGTGGCCTATACATACCAACTAGATATTGAAGGCCGCCGACGCTTTCGTCCTTAGTTCCAGCTGCCGTCCGGCGAGGCGAAAAAGATCGGTGTGCTGGAAAAAGACGTCGCAAAGACATTCCTGCTGATTTCCGGCCAGCGAGACATATGGATAACGAGCGCAATGGCTTCGCAGAGGCAAGTTAAAGAAACACGGCGTGCGGGCTCTGAGGTGAGAGAGAGAAGAAATGCTGCGAGCGACAAATTTTGCCATGCGGCTCGTTCTTTACGGATTCTAACGAAACCATTCCATGGCTAATTCCAAAAATTGCACAGCGCCGCTTCAAAGTTCTCGTTTTTGATTTCGTCATTAGGCCCCACCCAATCGGGCCGGGCCTTCCAAAAATTTTCCCGCACAACGCACGCGCTTAAAATTCATGCATACTCATGCATAGGGCGAGGTAGAAAGCACGATCACAGCTAGAGCGATTGCACACCCTAACGCGATGGCACATACAAAGACCTTGCCAGTAGGGCTAGTGAGCTTCATCATTTTATGCAACATTTTTTATCTACTACGTAACAGAGATAAGTTTGCATTTTAATTTCTAACACAACCACTTCAGCGGACAATTTCCTTTAATTACATATACCGCTTAGAAAGATTCTGCATGAGAATGACTCTGCAGAATGACTCCTTCGATTACACATTTTCATTGGAGCGCTAATGAACCAGTGAGCCATAGGCGGCGAGGGTATGCTCGGTGTTGCCATTGTGCCTTGGCCCTCTGCCGGCAGCACATACCTATTAGCAAACCATGCAGCGCAACTTCAGATTCGCTCGCAGGATTTCAAGCTGGACGGTTGTGCCCTCGCGATCTCCGACTTCAGCGTAGCTCCCGCCGACGGTTCGCCCTCCGCGGTCTCCTGAAGCCGTGCAGCTCTCGCATTGTGGTGCCCCGCCCTTGGACTGCTTCGACCGGATCCCCACTTTCCTATCTCCTTCTTTTTCCTCTCGTTGGCTGTCTTCTCCTTCTATTTTCCTTCTATTCTTTTTATCCCTCCTTCCCCCCCACCCCTATAAGGCACTGCGCCGTGTCGCCTGAAGGCAGACAGAAATTAGGTGCCTTTTTCCTCTTTCTCATGAACCACTAACAACTAACAACAACTTCACAAAGAGAAATGCTGCTTTATTTATCTTTACTGTTTTTACTGCCTGCCATGCTATCGTACGTTCAGATTACGCTTGGACTGGACGTAAGTCAGCTGCACCTCACAAAGGCGTTACACTAACACAGCTTCGCATGAGAGAAAAAAATGGCAGCATATCCACGAAGTGAATGATGGAGAGTGGGGCGAAGCATTCGTCCGTCCATGCGTCCGTCTGTGTGACCGTCCATGTGTCTGTTCGTGCGCCCGTCCCTGCGTTCGTTCATGCATCCGCCCCTGCGTCCGTTCATGCGTTCATCCATGCATCTGTCTGTGTTTCCGTTCGTCCATCTATTCAACACTCAAAGTCCCACCATCTCGCATCTTTTTATCATATATTCCCCATATAGAAGCACCGTCATTCAGTGAACATGCCAAGGACTAAACGAGAGGTGGCACACTCACACTTTCTTACGGCTTGCGCTTCGGGTCTACTTCCCACCTTCAACCACCTTGAGTTCATGGTATATACTAGTTCACTGTATTCATGGCACTGCGGCCCAATGCTCGCTAAACCTTTCTAAAACCCTGAGGTTACGCCCAGCGAGTGTAACGTAGCAACCTTTTCCTGTCAGATAGTACTCAATGTACATGCCAGTGGCTGCTAATGTGAAATGAGAGACAGGAAGATTAACCTTTTAATTTCTTACGGCTTGCGCTTCGTATCTGCTTCCCCCTTTAACTACCTCGAATTCATTCATGGTATATACTAGTTCATTGTATTCATGGCCCTGCGGCTCACCGCTCACTAAAGCTTTCTAAAACTAGGGAGGTTACACCCAGCGAGTATAACGTAGCAACCCTTTCTTGTCCGATAGTGCTCAATGTACATGCCAATGGCTGCTAATGGGGATCGCAGCGTTCGTGTTGACTAAAAGCCGAATGCTCCTGTCTCTCATTCCCCATTAGCAGCCATAGGCATGTACATTGCATGAGCACTTTTTCTTATTGTCAAACAACGCACAGAAGAAATCTCTCACCGGCCCCACCTTGGAGGTCAAATGTTATACCTATTTCGGGTATGTGCCACTGGTGGTTACGTACTACGAGGGACGCACAAGCCATGCCATAAGGAGTTTCGCCCCTAAAATGATGTTTTCACGGTTTCAGTGTTTGTAAACGAACCGACTCACGCCCACCGGCCTACCCCGCTTGACTTCAGGTGCGGCACTTCCGGCAATGCATTTTCAGTGGTTCCGGTGGTGTCTTCGTGGTGTGTTTGAATTTTCTGCTCTATTATTTCTGGCGCATTCCTTTGGATGTGTTTGGAGGAACGTGTAGCGGCTACATGAAGGGGCTCGACGTAGCCCACGGCAGGCACAGGCGCGGCCACTGCTGCAGGTAACGCAGCTCGCGTGGCCGACGGTCACCGCGCAAGATGTCCGTCGTGGCCTTCCGATGAGCGCAGCCCCTGCTCCATTTTAGCTTTGATAGTGGTCGTGCCTATACAAGCAGAAAATGCATAAAATGCAGGACAAATTTTACGGCAAACCTAATTGGACCAGTTGGTTCTGCATGTCGATGATGTGGATGCGCTTTGAAGACGCGGACCGGCAAATGACAGCGCACACCTGTCTTTTCCCTCTCCACGTCTTCAAAGCGCACCCACATCGTCCATGTGCAGGAGACAAGTGAAGCTGTTCAATTCAGCTTTTCGACTAACTGAAAACCTTCCTCCTGTTGAACCCCGAACATATTTGTTTTTTCGTCCAAGCACACAACCCCAGGATAAAACGCCTATTTCTGCAACTATGTCACACCAGGCACTTTTTAAAGAAATCAGCGGCGATCGAAATCGCTCGCAATCTGAAGTGTTAGTGTGACTGAGAAATTATAAAATTTACTGATTTGATGACGTAAACTGTGACTGCAGGGTCACGTGAACTATTGTGTTTTACTCACGAGTAAGCTGTTCATGAACCAAATTTTCAAGCTGAACCTATACCTAAGCCGGCAGTTCATTTTCACACCCAAAAGATTAGTGAGCTTGAGTGCGGTGATGTTCATTAGCGGCACGATGAGTCATTTGCTCGCACAGATGATAGCCGACTCGCCGATGTCGCTTTAGCAAAAGCAAATGCAACAACAACGAACGTGCACACCATGACGTACACTGTGCGGCGAATAATGTTAAGTGCGGCTACTTTGTGTCCCGTTTGTTTCAAACAGAACGCATCATTATTATAGCTCAAACTACAAAATAAACACCTTCGCGATGCATTTTCAGTGATAGCTTCCACGTTTTGCTACCCATTTCCCGCGTCAGTACACTTATCTGCCACGGATGGAAGACGAGAGTCTTCCAGGTTACGGAGCCTTCAACAAGTCTAACGTATGAGTATCGCCTCTGTGCCAGTAGTCTGCGCTGAGCTTTACATTACCTTTGATGAAATCAGCAGAACAAATTTACGCGCTCTTGGTGGGAATCCAGCTTTCTCACGTGATCGCTGCAATGCAGGCACTCTTTCTATTTAATTTGTTTATTTATTTTGTATTTAGTTATATATTTATTTATTTATTTATTTTTATTCATTTATTTATTTATTTATAAAATAATGCAGGCCCAAACAGGGGCTCAAGCAGGAAGGGCAAACAAAGCAAATAAAGGCAGAGAAATCGCATACTGAGCAAAAAAAATAACACTGGCATGTGCACGAAAGAAACTGCGGCATAAAATAAGGCAAAAACTACATAATATCTTTAAAAGCGGTACGTCAAGTTGAAGCGACAAAAGTAGAAACTTCAAACAAACAGCTTTCACACACTGAAATAGGACCATGTGGTAAAAGCACGTCAGACATAAATACACAAACAGGCATGAGATAAGGCAAGTGACATTGGCTTTTTAAACTAAGGATCAAGGAACAGGAGGATAACATATATTAAAGCAGTAAAAAATCGTACATCATCGTCACAAGTTCAAATAGTAACATGTTCCGAGAAATCGTCGTTATGTAAGGGGGGAAATGGTAGGTTGTTCCAGTCGGTGATAATTCGTGGGAAGAAAGAATATTTGGAAAGATTAGTGCGTGTCCGATAGGGTGTTAGAGAGTATACGCATGACGATGCCGTGTTGTTCAAGCAGTAAGCGACAATAAATAAGGACTTGGGTTTATGGCAAAGAGTTTATTTTTCAGGGTGAACAGGAATATTGGTCTCTGTATTTTTTCTGCGCAGATGTAGTGTTTAAATATTATTCTGCATCATTAAACTAGAGGGAGAGTCACTAGTACGATATTTAAAATAAATGAACCTGACAGCTTTACGCTGAATCATTTTCAGTCTATCGATATTTTTTTTGTGTATGGATCCCAGATAATGCTGTCGTATTGGAGTTTAGGCCGAATTAGTGATGTATAAGCCGTTAACCTTATACTAGATAGCACATTCTTAGTTTATGTCTGAGAAAACGAAGTTTGCTGAACAAAGAGTTGCATATGTTGGTAATGTGCGTATTTCAAACAAGGTTGTTGGTTATTGGGATTCCCAGGTACTTGTACTCCTTCACTTCTGCAAGCGTTTCGGAACCTAGCTTGTACCCAAAAGAAAGTTTTTTTTTTAGATGTGTTTCTACTTATTGACATATTCACTGTTTTACTGACATTTAACTGCATGCTCGACCAATCACACCAGGAAAGAATACATTGGAGATTATTGTTGAGCAATAATTGAATTTCGTGGCTTTTAACTTTAGTATAAAGTATCCAATCATCCACAAATAATCTAATTTGAACAGGTAAATGAATTTCGTCGATCATGTCATTAACACATACCAAGAATAATAAGGGGTCAAGGACACTGCTCTGAAGCACACCAGATGAGACTGGTAGCTTCTCAGATGAGTGGTCATTAATAGAAACGACCTGACGGCGGTTGGTCAGATAGGCAGCCACCCAATAAACTAATAGGCAGGAAGATTAATCGATTGTAGTTTAGTAATAAGCTTGCTATGTGAAACAAGATCGAACGCTTTCTTGAAATCTAGAAATATTACATCAACCTGGCCGGACCCATCAAGAACACTAGCAAAATCATGAACAACTGTTGTTAACTGTGTCATGGCAGAGAAGCCTTTGTGAAAGCCATGTTGACAAGACGACAGTATGCTGTTATCCTCTAAAAACTTATTAATTTCCTTAGCTATGATATGTTCAAGTAGTTAGTAACATGACAAGGTTATTGATATAGGGCGATAGTTTTTTACTTGTGTGGGGTCACCTTTTTTTAATACGGGTACAACACGTGCCGAAAGCCAATCATTGGGCAGTGTAGCTAAAGACACGGACATATGAAATATACTAGCTATGAAAGGTGCTAATTGTCATCTTTTCAGAAAAACATTAGGTATATCATCTGGACCTGAAGAAGATTTAGTTTTAAGGTTAAGTAGCATAGAAACGACACCTGGCATTGATACAACCATGGAAGCAGGGAAGTAGGGTGTACGGTTACGAAGTGTAGTAGCATAAAAACTCGAAAAAACACTCTGGAAGCATTCATTAAAATATTGCGCGATGTTGTGCCTTTCATTAACGATGACTCCCTCGTGTACAATGTGGCTAATTTTCTAGTACTTTTTTTAGAAAGCCCGAAAATTTTTGTGGTGCCGAGCGAATAAACTCCGGTAGCGTTTGCTGGAAATACCAACGGTTAGCACGGCTCACTTTTATATTTATTTTGCATTTGTTGAAAAGCTTCACGTGAAGCACACCGCCGTCTTAAGCGCTTAACTCTTCTTTTACGTTGCAAGATGTCTCTTGTCATCGAGGGAGTAGTTTTAGATGTACTGTGGGCATTTAGTATACCAATCCTCTCATCTGTACATTATCATCATTATCATGTGTTGCTCATGCATCCTCATCGTTGTCACGTAGCATCATCATCTTGGTCCGTTCATCTCAGCTGTCGGCTGCCGGTTCTTCGGGCCTAATAAAGGTCTTCCAAACCAAGACCTCATACGTGGTGGAGCGTGCTGTTGGATCCCCGTCATCCTCTCGACCACTCTACCCCCTGGAGCTACGTTCAGGTCGCCGCTTGGGCCAGGTGTCCGAGATATGTCGCACCAAGAAGAGGTCGGTGCTGCAGCCGTTCCCACTCCGCCACCGCGTGCCGCGCCTTTTCACGTCATTAACAGCCTCCAGCGTGAGCCCCATTCCTTCGCTGGTATGCGCGGGGAAGATGTGGAGGAATGGCTGGACGATTTCGAACGTGTCGGCGCTGCTAACCGGTGGGATAACACCTACAAACTCGCTTACGTGTCATTCTACCTCACGGGTGTCGCGAAGACGTGGTTCCTCAACCACTACATCGACATCCCCGACTGGTCAGCCTTCAAAGATCAGCTTCGCCATGTCTTTGGCACACCGGCCGTTCGTTCAGCTCTCGCAAAGAAAGCTCTTGCGACTCGCAAACAGCACATCGGGGAGTCGTATACATCCTACATCGAGGATGTCCTTTCACTTTGCCGCCGGGTTGACACCCCAATGACAGAGTCAGACAAGGTACGCCAGCTTCTTAAGGGGATTGGACCCGTCGCATTCAATGCCCTTGCAATCCAGAATCCGGCTACCGTTGCTGACGTTGCGACAACCTGTCAGCGCCTCGAAGAACTTGAGTCGATGCGCCTACAACCGGACAGTGACGCGGCCCGTATTACGACTGATCCAAACCTACGAGAAACGATAAGGGTGATAATACGCGAAGAATTAGAATCAATGGGATTCACACTACCTTCAGTATGTACCATTCAGCCTTCTTCAACGTCATTGCGGGATGTCATCAGGGAGGAGCTTACGTCCATGACCCATATGGCCCACCTGCAGCCCACTGTCGATCGTACTCTCCCATCGTTCTCGCATGCCGTCGCCGCACCATCAGGCACCGTCAGCTCGACGTCGCCACCACGAACGTACGCGTCGGTTGCTGCCGCACCTCCCAGAAGCTTTCCCACGAGCTTTGCATCACCACCGCCTGAGCCATCATCTGTCCCTCTCACTGCTCTCTCTCCCGGTGCATCTAACACAAGCTACCACCCTCCTTATCGATCGACTCGCCCTACGTGCTATTATTGCGGCTATCGTGGTCACATTTCACGCTTTTGCCGCAAGCGCCAGCAAGATGAGCGCCGAGGGTACGACATACGCGAACGAGACTATATCGCAGGAGCCTTGTACCAGGGCCGTCGTTATTCGTCACCCCGCCGCGTCGGTCTCCATCTCCGCCAGCATCCGGTGAAACTGCGCAGTAGTCTTCGATCAACCAGACGCCGTCACCATCGCCCTACCGTCGCTCCTCTTCTCCTCTTCGGCCTGCTTCCCTCGCTTCTGATCGGCGTCCGGAAAACTGAGCAATGCCAGTTTTTGGAGGACAAACTGCATTCCTACACAGTCTACTCCAATTCCTCCAGCGCGCCCTTACAATATGATTACAGTCTCAGTTGAGGGCGTGGACGTTGATGCTTTGGTGGACACTGGGGCTGGGTTTTCTATTATTCGTGCTGATTTGTGTACCCGTCTTCGAAAAAGTCACGACGCCTTATGATGGACCAACACTGGTTACAGCCCAGGGAACGATGATTTCGCCCTTCCGCTCTTTGTACTGCCCGTGTGCTAATCGACGACATTCTTCATCACATACAATTCGCTGTGCGATCCCCGTGCTCCCACGAACTCATTTTAGGCTGGGACTTTCTTTCGTCTGCTTCCGCGGCTATTTGTTGTGCACAACGTGTCGTCCATCTTACTGACACAGACCACTTGCTTAGTGACGAAACCTACAGGCCACTTTGACTCATCGCTGCTGTAGACATCGAGTTACCCCCGAACGAAACATCAATTAGTCACAGTTTTGTCCAACGACGTCGACTCTGGTGACATTTTGGTCACTCCATCGCCCCGTTGCCTTAATAAAGGCATAGCTCTCGCATCAGGTGTGGCTCGCTTTAACAATGGATCAGCTGTCCTCGCTGCTACGAACACCACACCAGATAAAATTTTACTGCCGCGGGGCACTACTGTCGCCTGCGTTGCCGATCTGGAGCCTGTGTGCGTCGTGCCTCTTACCCCTGCCTCCTCTAAAGGCCATCCTGGAGATCATGTTGCTTCCTCGGCCTTTACAGCAGCCATCAACAAGGACTTGACAGACTCGCAGAAGCAGCAGCTGCTTGATTTGTTGCAAAAGCATGCAAACTGTTTTGACGTTCATTCATCCAGCCTGGGTCAGACAACTGCTGCAGCACATCGTATTCAGACCGACGGAGCATCCATTGTGCATCGTCGTCCGTACCGCGTCTCCCTAGCCGAACGAAAAATCATTGAGGAAAACGTAGACGATATGCTGCAACGGGAGATAATCCGACCCTCAACCAGTCCTTGGTCGTCTCCAGTGGTTTTGGTGCGTAAAAAAGACGGTTCCGTACGATTTTGCGTCGATTACCGAGCACTCAATAAGATCACTAGGAAGGACGTATACCCCATGCCACGTATCGACGACGCCCTCGATTCTTTAACAAAGGTGCTGAAATTCTTTTCAAGCCTCGACTTGCGTTCCGGCTATTGGCAAATCCCCATGCACGAAGAGGACAAAGAAAAAACCTGCGTTTGCAACCCCGGACGGGCCTATACGAATTCAATGTTATGCCGTTTGGTCTATGCAATGCGCCCGCAACTTTGAGCGCTTGATTGACACCGTACTGCGTGGCCTGAAATGGAAGACTTGCCTATGTTACCCTCGATGACATTGTTGTATTTTCATCGACGTTTCCTCCTCAACATCTGCAACGCTTGGACGAGGTCCTGACTTGCCTTGCGGGCGCTGGTCTTCAAATTAACACCAAGAAGTGCCATTTCGCCAGCAGATCTATCAAGGTCCTCGGTCATGTTGTGAGCAAGGAACGGAATTCGTCCAGACCCTGAGAAAACTGCTTGCGGTGCTTCGCTTCCCTCGCCCTGACAAGCCGAAAGATTTGCGAAGTTTCCTTGGTCTCCGCCTCTTACTTTCGGCGATTCATACAAAACTTTGCCTCCATAGCCGCACCACTACATAAGCTACTTGCTTCTGGTACGCCCCTTTCAGTGGTCTCAGGAATGTGAATCGGCTTTCGACAAATTGAAGAGTGCCCTCACGACCGATCCTGTACTTTCTCACTTTCACGATGGTGCACCGACCTTCATCCATACAGACGCTAGCGGCCACGGTTTAGGAGCCGTGCTCCTCCAGCGCGACAACTCTTCGCGAGAGCGAGTCGTTGCGTACGCCAGCCGCGTCCTCTCCGCAGCCGAGAGGAACTACACGATCACCGAGAAGGAGTGCCTCGCCATCGTTTGGTCAGTGCAGAAATTTCGTCCCTATCTTCATGGCCGCCATTTCACCATCGTGACCGACCACCATGCTTTATGTTGGCTTTCGACACTCAAGAACTTGGTCGGGACGCCTCGGCCGCTGGATTCTACGCCTACAAGAGTATGATTTTGACATCGTATACAAGTGTGGCAGAAAGCATAGCGATGCCGATGCTCTCTCTCGCTGCCCACTACCAGCGGCTCCCCTCAGCGTTTCCGCAATCACTTTGCACAACACGCCCTCGGAGACCACGTCTACGGCGGTTTCCTCTCTCGCCTCTATGGACCAGCTGCCTTCGGACGACCCGCACGATTTTTCTTCTCGACAGCTGGCTGACCCCTACTGTCGACGTATTATAGGCTACCTCACTGGCAGTTCCCGTCCACCTAATGCGAGGCTCCGTCGCCAACTCTCGCAGTTTAAGCTGGACAACTCGGTGCTGTACCGCAAAATTTACCATCCTGACGGTCAGCGCTGGGTTCCCGTTCTACCCCGATCGCTTCGGTCCGAAGTCCTCAGAGCACTTCATGACCATCCGACGGCAGGTCACCTTGGTTACCACAAAAACCTACGATCGCCTTCGAAGTCGGTTTTATTGGCAAGGTATTACCACTAGTGTAGCTCGGTACGTTGGGTCCTGCACTACCTGTCAATCTAGAAAACTACCCACATCTGCTCCAGCCGGTACACTACAGCCTCTTCCGTGCCCAGCCACTCCATTCGAAGTTGTAGGCATCGATCTTTATGGCCCCCTTTCCAGTCAGTGCTGGCTGGAAACCGATGGATAGTAACAGCCGTTGACCATTTGACGCGCTACGCCGAGACGGCATCCGTCACTACCGGTTCAGCTTCTGAAATTGCCGATTTCATCCTCCGAGCCATTATACTGCGTCATGGTGCTCCACGTGTATTGCTCAGTGACCGTGGAAGGGCCTTCCTTTCACAACTAGTGAACGAACTTCTTCGCGCTTCCGGCACAACTCACAAGACTGCCTCTAGTTATCAACCCCAAACTAACGGCCTCACTGAGCGATTCCACCGCACTCTTTCTGACATGATCGCCGCCTACATTCAACCGGACCACAAGAACTGGGATGTAGTCCTACAATTCGTCACTTTCGCCTACAATACGGCTATTCAGCGGACAACCGGCTACTCACCATTTTACCTAGTTTATGGACGCTCCCCTACTTCTCTCCTGGACGTCTCTTTCTTTACTTGCCATGTGGATTCATCTCCATCCTCTTCAGAGGAATACGTTTTACGGCTCGCAGAGAGCCGTCAACGTGCTCGTATAAACACTGAAGCCCGACAGCAAGACAGAAAGCTGGTTTATGATGAATCCCATCGTGCTGTATCTTTTCAACCTGGAGACGAAGTGCTTCTTTTGACGCCTATTCACACACCTGTTTGTGCGACAAATTCCAGCCCCGGTTTATTGGGCCGTACACAATTCTTGAAGAAACTTCACCAGTGAATTATCGTGTGACGCCACTTGTAGCCCCAGCTGATCGCCGTTATCGAACTACTGAGGTCGTCCATGTCTCCCGTATGAAGCCCTTCATGCGACGTTCTTTGTCCCCTTGACTTGCCGCGGCCAGGCTGGCCGTTTTCACGTGGGGGGAATTAGTGTGGGCATTTAGTATACCAATCCTCTTCATCTGTACATTATCATCATTATCATGTGTTGCTCATGCATCCTCATCGTTGTCACGTAGCATCATCATCTTGGTCCGTTTAGTACGTTTAGTTTCGCTCGGGATGAAATCGTTGAGGCGATGATTGATAATTTCTTTTAAACGGTTCTAAAGTGCAGTAATATCATGGTCTTGGAAACTGTCAAGACATATTTCAAGATAATCTAAAACACTTTCATCATTGGCGCTATAATAATCTTTAATAGGTGCTTAACGGTTTAAAAGGTGCCTGATATCGTCATCGGTCAGAAAACGGAGCGTTTTGACTAGCATATAAAATTAATTCAGGCATATAGATTGCATCATCGCTTGACGCAGCTGTGCTCGAGTGTCCAGCGCTTCATCGAACTCATTTTATCCGCATAAAACATCGGAACACAAGCAGGCGTGGCCAACAACAAACACTAAAACAACGCAAAAAGAAGCTTAACGGGATGCTTCCAGGGGTGGCTTCCCGGTGAACGCACAATGTTGCCAGAGACCGGCAGGCTTTGGAGAGCACGACTATCTCGCACCCAAGCGTCTTCGGCGGTATGCACCAGAACACAGCGAGATCAGCAGAGTTATTCAATCATACGAGTTGCGAAACTCCCCATAGGCTCCATGTATCAAAATCCAAACACGGCATTGGCCGAAATGGTGGAAGTGAGTAGATTGTAGTGCCTTCTCTTGACAAGAAAAGTAACTAGAAAACGCAATATTTTGTGTTTTTGCATTTAGCGAGATTGCGAGCGCCGTCGCATTCTGCCAAACAGCACGGCAGCGCCTAGAAGTTGTTCTCAAGTGAGTTGGTGCGCAAGGGTGCTGAACATGTTACTTTGTCGCAGTGGTGGAGACGTGATAAGGAACAGAGGAGCGGCTTGTTCTCTTGATGCTCTGTCCTTTTTCATGTTTTCCGTATTGCGCTTGAAGTAACGTGGCAATAAGAAGCGTGTTCGTGTGGTACACAGCCAGCACAGCGTAAATGGACGGCGCAGTGAAGTCGGTAATTTATCAGATTAATACCCCACGATGTTTACATTTAGGCAAAATAGTGAGCGGCAGGGCGTGATGCAAGCGGGATGCAGCGTAGATCCAGGTGGATCCAACCTGTAAGTCAGTCAACGGCAGGAGACGACGTTGCCCGAGCAGCAAACGCCGGTGCCATTGGAAAGACTCCACGAACATCGCACCTGGAAAGAGCGCTTGCAGTGCTAGTTGCATTTAAATAGCAATCTTCAATGTTTCCACTTTCTTGTCATCGGGCTTTTATATAAATGTATGGTATCCCAGCCAGTCTCCCATTGCATTCGCGATTAGGGGAATTTGACCACTGCGTGCAAGACAAAGCGACCAATTCGTAGTAAGTACTGAAACTTACTTTGGTTTGCACTATACCGTATCTGTGTCTTGTTTTTGCGACCATCACTCACATCATGTTAGTGAGACACATCGTGAACCACAGAGTGGCACAGTTAAAAGGATTCGTCAAATTTCTTGTGAGCAAATGATCTCAGGCGCACATTTTCAAACGGGCGAACGAAGAGTAATACAAGATATCAGGGCGCAGCGTAAAAATCATCGTAGCACAAAAACGTAAGCACCACCTTCGAATAAATAAAAAAAAACTGGCAGACCCCACGTACAGTGCGAATCGATTTTATGCGAAGCACAAATGAGAAATGTTGATATGCCACCTTAAAATCAGCATAACGTTACGACGTGGAGGTAAATGATGCCGTACATGACTTCCATGCCCTGATTCCCATGCTTGAAGATGTCGTTTACCTTTTTCATCTATTCACGTCACGTGATACCGAATTTAGTATATGTGGAGCTAGCGAAACGCCCGGGAGCACGCTATGAGCATGGTACGTTCTCATGTTCTTACATGACACGCGCGTCAGAATTATCTTGTTTGGACCAGTCATATGTTTCGTCATTGTCATAACACCGAGGTGCGGGAAAAAAAGAATTCAGTGTTCGCCGTGCGGGGGCGAAGAGGAAAACGAAGTGTGCGCGCGGTGCATGCGGTGGTTCGAGGCAGCGCGTGCGAGGAGTCAGTTCTCGCCGGACGTCCAGTTCGGAGAACTAGACAACGGTATCTAGGTGCTCTGCCGTTCCTGGACTCCGGCTGGGTGACTGGCCCAGGGACCAGGCGATCCACTGATGTTCTGGCTGCCGTTCCGGACAGCTGGACATCCTGTGAACGAGGCCTGTACTCCGGCTGGGCGACTGGCCCAGGGACCAGGCGAGGATCCGCGGTGCTGGCTGCCGTCCAGAGTGGCTGTGGGTTTCGGTTGCTGCGGGCCTGATGTTCCTGCTGCCGTTCCGGGTGGCTGGCACGAACCCGGTGCGCTGCTGAGACGAGCGTGGTGGCGGAGAGCTGCTGCGGAGCTACCAATCAGCTACCGACTGCTGCTGCTGCTGCGGCAGAAGGCCATGTCACGACGTGGTCCGACGCACGTTGAGGACGGCAACGAGCCAGACGGCGCACAGCCCATTAGCGATCGGCGCCGGCGACCCGCAAGCCACATCAAAACACGGCGAGGCTTTTCTAATTTAGAGAGACACTGAGTACAGCTATAGACTGCGTGTTTCTACTACTTTAAGTGTTACTCGTTCATAGTTACGTTCTCTGTAAATATATTCTCGCGTGTGTGTCTGTGCGCTCGTGGTTCAATTCTGTTCCTTGCTGAGTGGTCCTGGGCCCAAACTTACACTACCTAACAGTCATCCATTCACTTCATGTAACACCACATTTGGTATATGTGGAGCTAGCAAAATGGCCGCGAGCGCATTATGAAGGGCCCAGTATATTCCCAAGTAGCGTAGACGCGCGCGCACGCTCGGTACAGCGACGCTACGTTAGAAACGCGAGCGCTCTATGGTGTGACGCTAGGCGCGACCAGCGTCCGTCGGCGCGACCCAACGGCAACCGATGCGAAATGCCACATGCTGCATTTCGTGCCGATGCGTTACCCAGACAACACTGCGTCTCTCTCTTTTCGTGACGGAGGGACTCTGGACGCGCTGAAACGCGAATGCGTCAAAGCAACGCAGAGCGGCGCGCGCTGCGTGTATATGGCAAGACCGGTGCTTGGCCTGTCAACGCCGTCATGACGCAACGAAATGAACGCCGGTGAGCTCGCGCACAGCGTCACGTTGAAATGTATATATTGGCCCTTGACTATGGTATGTAGTCATGTTCTCACATGACACGCATCTCATGATTTTCATGTTTGCTCCAGTCACATACTTCGTCATCCATTGACGTCACGTAATACCAAATTTGGCAAATGTAAAGCTAGTGAAACGGCCGGGAGCGTATAATGAGTGCCGCATGTGGTCATGTTTTTCCATGACACACATGTCGTAATTATCATGTTTGGATGTGTCATTTACCTATGTCGCCCGTTCGAGTCACGTAATGCCGAGTTCGGCACATGTGAAGCCAGCGAAGCGGCCGATAGCGCATCATGAGCGTAGCATGTAGTCATGTTTTTACAAGACACGCATCTCATCTTTATCATGTTTGCACCAGTATCATACTTTCGTCATCCTTTCACGTCCCTGTAATACCGAATTGGGTATAAGGGAAGCTAGCGAACCGGTCACCAGCGCATCATGAGCGTGGCATGTAGTCATGTTGTTACATGACACGCAAGTCATGATTTTAATGCTAGGGTTGATCTCTTGTGTTCGGCATGTAGTCATGTCATACCAGGCCACTTTTGCAATATGTAATGTGAACGAAACCACTGCGAGAGCTGCAGCACCATGAAATATAAATTACGACATTCGTGACATACATATCATGATTTTAAATGCGAAGCATTTCTTAGCGAACTGCAGTGACTTTGGGCGCATCTATCTATCTCGCTGCCTACGACTTTAAGCTCTCCTGGTCGTCTCAATAATGGTATCCATACCAAACTTGGTATGGCATAACATGACTGTATGAATATCATATTTCACTAGTCATAACATGAAAATCATGACATGTATGTCACGTATGTCATGATTTACATTTCATGGTCCTGTAGCTCTTGCGGTGGTCTCGTTCATACGGCATGTTCCAAAACTGGTATGGAATTTCATGATTGCATGGCGAACACAAGCGACAGACCCTAACATGAAAATCATGATATACATGTCATGTAAGATCATGACTACATGCCATGCTCATGATGCGCTCTCGGCCGGTTCGTTAGCTTCACATATACCTGATTTGGTATTACAGCACATGAACGGAAGACGAAGGTATGACTGGTGCAAACATAATAGTAATGAGATGCCTGTCATGTAACAAAATGACTACATGCCACGCTCATGATCCGCTGGTGGCCGTTTCGCTAGCTTCACTAATACCAAATTTGGTACTACGGGACACAAATGGATGACATAGGTGAATGACACATCCAAACATGATAATCATTACATGTGTTTCATGTAACATGACTACATGCCAACTGATGGTGCGCTAGTGGCCGTTTCACTAGCTTTACATATGCTAAATTTGGTAACACGTGCCGCCAATGGATGACGAAGGTATGTGAATGTGACTGGTGCAAACATTATAATCATGAGATGTGTCGTGTCATGTGAGAACTTGACTACAAGCACGGCCAAGCGCCAATACATTTCGACGTAACGTGGTGCGCGTGCTCACCAGTGTTCATTTTGTCGCGTCACGCCGGCGCTGCCACGCCAGGCGCCGGCCCTGCCATGTACTCGCAGCGCGAGCCGCACTGCTTTGCTTTGGAGCATGCGCGTTCCAGCGCATCGGGCGTCCTTCCGTCACGAAAATAGGGAGACACAGTGTTGTCTGGGTAACGCATCGGCGCTAAAAGCAGCGTGTCACATTTCGCGCCGGTTGCCGTCGTGCCGCGCCGACGGACGCTTGTAGCGCCTGGCTTGAGAGTGCTCGCGTTTCGCTAACGTAGCGTCATTGTGCCCAGCGTGCGTGTGCGTCAACGCTACATTGTAGTATACTGGGCCCTTTTTTGAGTATTGGACATTGGAGTGTTGGGCCCGTTTCGCTAGATTCACATATACTAAATTTCGTGTTACGTGACGTCCAAGGATGACGAAACGTATGACTGGTGCAAATATGATAATCCTGACACGCGTGTCATGCAAAAACATCACAACATACCATGCTCGTAGCGTGCTCAGGGCCATTTCGCTAGCTCTACATACACGAAATTTGGTATTACGTGACGTGAATATATGACGAAGGTAAACGACACATCCAAACATGACAATCATTGGATCGGATAAACTTTTATTTGGTCCTCCAAAACACAAATCACTGTGTTTTGGGCAGCTCCCACGTGGGGATTGAGATGCCGAGCTCCTCAGCCGCCAGAACTGGCTAACCTATCCTGTCCTTCCTCATTTATTCCTCCTCCTCCTACTCAGCCGCCCCGCGGGCTTGGTGGACAGTCCAGAACTGATCTGCCAAAGACGAGCTGCGGATTGCCGCCTCACATTTGGCAGAGGTGATGTTCGGTAAATGAGCGAATTCGGTGCACTGCCAGAGCATGTGTTCTAATGAAGCTACTTCCCCACAATGTGGACAAAGATTACTTGGGTATAGGTCAGGGTACATGATATGTAACATTTTCAAAGTAGGGTACATCCGCGTTTGCAAAAGCCTTATTGTAAGTGCTTGGGGCCGGGTAAGATTTTTGTGAGGTGGAGGGAAAATCCTTCTAGACAGGTAGAAATGTTTAGTGAGCTTGTTATATGTTGCAAGAATTTCCATGATAATAATGACACGGAGGTCATGTATGGCATCACTTACCCCCACTTTGTAACGTTGTGCTGATTGTAAAGTGACATATCAACATTTCTCATTCGTGCTTCGCATATCATCGAATCCCACGGTACGTGGGATCTGCCAATTTTTTACGTTACGACTAAACAATTATGTTCCTCATAAAGTCATGCTATGCCACACCAAGTTTGGTGTCGATACCATAATCGAAACGGCCAGGAGAGCTAAAAGTCGTAAGTGGCTATATAGATAGATAGATAGATAGATAGATAGATAGATAGATAGATAGATAGATAGATAGATAGATAGATAGATAGATAGATAGATAGATAGATAGATAGATAGATAGATAGATAGATAGATAGATAGATAGATAGATAGATAGATAGATAGATAGATAGATAGATAGATAGATAGATAGATAGATAGATAGATAGATAGATAGATAGACGGGTGGTTGGGTGGACGGACGGACGGACGGAGTAGCAAAAACAAAAAAAACAAGTTCTAAAGCACTGAAATCGCTTTTTTTTTCAATGGAGCGCTACAAGAATGCGTGCGCGCCGCTGCAAACCCGCGTGTTGCGTCGAACCGGAAGCCGTCGCATCCCACCGTTCCCTGTGATTGCCCATATCACCTGTCATCTATTGAACCCACCGCCAGCGTTACTAGTAACGTTGGCCGGCGCCGACGGGATTTGATCCTACGACATGAGGATTAGCAGCCGAGTACCTTAGCCACTAGACCACCGCAGCGGGACGGCGCAGCAACCAAAGTTGCTGCGCACGGAGATGTGGCCTATACATACCAACTAGATACTGAAGGCCGCCGACGCTTTCGTCCTTAGTTCCAGCTGCCGTCCGGCGAGGCGAAAAAGATCGGTGTGCTGGAAACAGACGTCGCAAAGACATTCCTGCTGATTTTCGGCCAACGAGACATATGGATTACGAGCGCAATATGGATTACGAGACCCGAAGAATCGAGCTGTCCTCACTAACACATAGGTCTGCTCGCGATGTGCCGCAGGGCTTTTTTTATAAGCACCGGGTGGATTTTTTTAGTAACCAAATGTCCAACCAGAAGCACCGCGGGTCGTGAGGTCGGAATACTCCTTTGGGGTCGCCGCTGGGCTGCGTCATTCTCATCGAATGTGGAGCCGCTGCGCTGCACGTGGCTGCACCCAAGGACAAGTGACGTCGCCACGCATTGCGTCAGACTCGCCGGACAGGAAGGCGCCAATTGCTTCGACGGGCTCGGTGAGTGAGGTGACTCACTGTGCGTGCGCGACAGAAAGGCACCGCCACGTGATGACGCCGTTGAGTTGTTCGCGTCAGGCGGGCTCGCGTGCTGGCCTTGACACAGATTCCCTTTTTCAGAGGCATGGACGTTCGCTGTGGGCTCGCAAGAATAACAATGGCAAGACCGGTGCTCGGTGTGTCAACGCCACCGTGACGCATGGAAATGAACGCCGGCGAGCTCGCGCAAAGCGTCACGTTGAAACGTATTGGCTCTTGACTGTGGCATGTAGTCATGTTCTCACATGACATGCATCTCATAATTATCATGTTTGCTCCAGTTACATACTTCGTCATCCATTGATGTCATGTAATACGAAATTTGCAAATGTAAAGCTAGTGAAACGGCCATGAGAGCATCATCAGTGTGGCATGTAGTCTTGTTGTTACATGACACACATGTCCGCTAATCATGCTTGGATGTGTCATTCACCTATGTCGCCCGTTTGCGTCGCATAATACCGAGTTTGGTACATGTTAAGCCAGTGAAACTGCCGCGAGCGCATCATGAGCGTAGCATGTAGTCATGTTGTTACATGACACACATCTCATGTTTATCTTGTTTGCACCAGTATCATACCACCATCATCGATTCATGTCCCGTAATACCAAATTTGGTATTAGTGAAGCTAGCGAACCGCTTCAGGAGTGTGGCATGTAGTAATGTTGTTACATTACACGGCATCTCATAATTATCATGTTTGCACCCGTCACATACCTTCGTCATTCATTCACGTACCATAATACCAAATTTGGTATATGTGACGCTAGCGAAACGGCCACAAGTGCATCATGAGCGTGGCATGTAGTCATGTTGTTACATGACACGCCAGTCATGATTTTCATGTTAGGGTCGGTCTCTTTTGTTCGGCATGTAATCATGTCATACCATACCAGTTTTGCAACATGTCATGTGAACCGCGAGAGCTACAGGACCGTGCAATGTAAATTATGACATTCATGACATACATTTTTATGTTATGACTAGTCATATGTTCTTCATAAAATCATGTTATGCCCAACCAAGTTTGGTGTCGATATCATTATTGAAACGGTCAGGAGAGCTGGAAGTCATAGATAGATAGATAGATAGATAGATAGATAGATAGATAGATAGATAGATAGATAGATAGATAGATAGATAGATAGATAGATAGACGAGATAGACGGACGGACGGACGGACGGTCGGACGAACAGACGGACGGGCGGATAGACGGCCGGACATACAGACGCACAGATGGACGGACGGACGGATAGAGGGACGAACATACGGACGGATAGATGGACGAACAGATTGGACGGACAGACGGACGGACGGACAGGCGGACGAACAGACGGACGGACAGAGAGACGGATGAACAGACGGACAGATGGACGGACGGAATGGACAGATGGACAGACGAACGGACGTATGGACGAACAGGCATACGGACGGACAGACTGACGGAGGGACGGACGGATGGACAGACGAATGGACGGACGGACGGATAGACGGACGTACAGATGGACAGGCGGACGGATGACGGACGGACAGACGGACGGACAGACGGAGGAACAGACGGATGAATAGACGGACGGACCGATGGACAGATGGACGGATGGACGGATGGACAGACGAACGGACAGACGGACGAACAGACGGACAGACGGACGAACAAACGGACGGACAGACAGACAGACTGACGGACGGACAGACGGACGGACGGACGGACGGACGGATAGACGGGCGAACAGACGGTTGGACAGACAGACAGACGGGTGAACAGACGGACAGACAGACAGACGGATGAACAGATGGACGGACAGACGAATGGACAGATGGACGAACAGACGGACAGACAGGCGGACAGATGGACAGACGAACGGACAGACGGACGGATGAATAGACGGATGAACAGACGGACAGACGGACGGACGAACAGACGGACGGACAGGTGGACGGATGGACTGACGGACGAACAGACGGACGGACATACAGACGGATGAACAGATTGACGGACAGATGGACGGACGGACGGATGGACAGATGAATGAACGGATGGACAGACGAAAGGACAGACGGACGGGTGGACGGATAGACGGGCGAATAGACGGACGGACAGACAGACGGATGAACAGATGGACGGACAGACGAACGGACAGACGGATGGACAAATAGACGGACGAACAGACGGATGGACGGACGGACGAACAAACGGACGGACAGGTGGACGGACGGACAGACAGACGGTTGAACAGACGGACGGAGGGATAGACGGACGGATGGGCGGACGGATGAACAGACGGACGGCCAGAGAGACGGACTGACAGACGGACGGACGGAAAGACGGACGAACAGACGGACGGACAGGTGGACAGACGGACGGACGGACGGATGGACAGACGAACGAACGGACAGACGGACGGACGGATGGACATACTGATAGATGGATAGACGGACGGACGGATGGACATACTGATAGATGGATAGATGGATAGACGAGTAGATAGATAGGCGGATAGATGGATAGAAATCGGCGAAGTTGGCTAAGGAATGCTTCGCTTTTAAAAACCAGTGCATATCCGCAAGGTGAATTATGACGACTGGGGCGAAGTAGACGGACCAACGGAAGCACGGATGGACGCTTCGCCGCACTCATCATCATTCACTCCGTCGATATGCTGTGACACCGTTTTTATTGACATACAATGCAATGCAACTGGCTAATACTACAACACGGGACATACGACCCACGGCGTAAGGAGCTTCGCCCCTAAAAAATACTCCTCGTCGTCCAATGCGTGCGCCCCGGCAAGCTTCCCAACCCGGCTCACAAAACGGCTGATTTTTGCTTTGGGCGAATGGCCCTAGGGAGCCGCGTCCACTCGGCGCGAAGCGCCGAATAGACGTGGCACCGTTGTCTGCAAGCGATCCAGTGGACGCGGTGGTGACGCCGTTGTCTGGGTAGGGCCGTTCGCTTAAAACAAAGATCCCCCATTCTGGAGGCGTCAATAGACGCGGGCAAGGCTCGCGACTCCATGCAAACTAGAAGGTTGGTGCCTTACCCAGAGAAGGGGCCTCTTTTTGGTGCAACAACCGATCTATAATTGATTGAATGACTGATTGATTGATTGATTGATATGTGGAGTTTATCGTCCTAAATACACCATATGATCATGAGAGAGGCTGCAGTGAACGGCGGCGGAAATTCGACTACCTGGGGTTCTTTATCACGTACCCAAATCTGAGCACTTAGGTACATGTGCTGAGCATTTTCTCCTCCATCGAAATAGGTGACCAGTAAAAGAGCGAGGGATTGTGGGATGCACCGTGTGCTACCGGCTTCCGGTTCGAGAAGAGTAGACGACAGCGAACCGCTTCGCCACAAGCCCCCGACTATTCGGGATTCGCACTCGTGGTCGCCTGTTTATCTTCGTCCTGATAAACCGTGGTGGGCAGTTCAGCCGTCGACTGCTACAACTTGAGCGTGAAAGGCAAACGCATGTATCGATTGCCATGAAACGAAGAAAGAAAATTGAGGTGGGCTGCGGATGTGAAGAGAGCTACAGCGACAGGTAGCCTTTGAGTACGGAACGTTGAAGCCAGAATGTGTGAAAACCATTTTATCGCAGATACGTGTGTGTTCCACAATAAAAAAGCTTACGCATGAATTTTCTGCGAATATTATATTGAGAAATAAATTGCCGTGCAGATGCGCCTAGCAAAACTATTATGGGAACACGAGGGTGAATTCTACCTGCCATACGAGATGAGCACCGGCTATTGCACCCATGTATATGACACAAAAGGCAAAAGCTTCACCCAAGAGTAAGTTTACACGAAGGGTTGGACGAGTACATTTGCGTTTATCTTGGTCAAAGTGTGCGCCAGGACGGCACTGAACGGGTGAAATGCGTTAAAAAAGCGCGGGGTTTAGATTATTCGGCGCCGTCAATGCCTGAATGTATTATCTATGTGCCGGCGAGACGCGCAACTTGATCAAGATGAGCGTTTAAGCAAGCATCTGGCTTCTACAAAGAAATGCATCTTCTAGAGCGCACAAGACGAGAAAAAAAAATCTCAAAGCGTTCAGTAAGTGCTGCACTTTATGCCGATTGACCGACGATGTCAGCCGAAGCAGCAATCCCGAAATGAACTCTTAGCACACTTCTAAGGTCATCGCCATCCACTGAGATCTTCAAAATGGTGATTTTTTTTTCTGCTGTAACGGATCATACAATGAAAACTGTTTTCCGTGTTGACTGATCTGCTAGCAAAACTCATGGTAGCCCCGAGCAGCATAAAATCATTGCAGATCAGTTTAGTGCGATAAAAAGTTTCCTTACAGTTCATGGCTTTCTTGGCCTTGTCCTCGTCACGGTTAGCAAAAACAAAAAAAAACAACTTCTAAAGCACCGACATCGCATGGAGAGAGGTTTTTTTTTTTTTTCAACGGAGCGGTACAAGAATGCTTGGGTGCCGCTGCGAACACGCGTGGTGCGTGGAACCGGAAGCCGTCGCATCCCACCGTTCCCTGCGATTGCCCATATCACCGGTCACCTATTGAACCCACCGCCAGCGTTACTAGTAACGTTGGCCGGCGCAGCCGGGATTCGATCCTACGACATGAGGGTTAGCAGCCGAGTACCTTAGCCACTAGACCACCGCAGCGGGACGGCGCAGCAACCAAAGTTGCTGCGCACGGAGATGTGGCCTATACATACCAACTAGATATTGAAGGCCGCCGACGCTTTCGTCCTTAGTTCCAGCTGCCGTCCGGCGAGGCGAAATAGATCGGTGTGCTGGAAACAGACGTCGCAAAGACATTCCTGCTGATTTCCGGCCAGCGAGACGTATGGATTACGAGCGCAATAGCTTCGCAGAGGCAAGTGAAAGAAACACGGCGTGCGGGCTCTGAGGTAAGAGAGAGGGGAAGTGCTGCGAGCGACAAATCTTTGCCATGCGGCTCGTTCTTCACGGATTCTAACGACATCTCTCCATGCCTAATTCCAAGAATTGCACAGCGCCGCTTCATAGTTCTACGTTTTTGATTTCGTCATTAGGCCCCACCCAATCGGGCAGGGCCTTCCAAAAATTTTTCTCGCACATTGTATACGGAAATTCACGGCTAGACAGGGAGCACGGTTACAGCTGAAAGGATTGCGCACCCTGACGCGATGGCACATACAAAGGCCTTGCCAGTAGGGCTAGTGAGCTTCAGCATTTTATGCAACATTTTTTATCGACTGCGTGCCAAAGCTGAGTTTGCATTTTAATTTCTAACACAACCACTTCAGCGGACAATTTCCTTTAACTACATATACCGCTTAGAAAGATTCTGCATGAGAATGACCCTGCGGAATGACTCCTTCGATTACACATTTTAATTGGAGCGCTACTGAACCAGTGAGCCATAGGCGTCGAGGGTATGCTCGGTGTTGCCATTGTGCCTTGGCCCTCTGCCGGCAGCACATACCTATTAGCAAACCATGCAGCGCAACTTCACAAAGAAAAATGCTGCTTTGTTTATCTTTACTGTTTTTACTGCGTGCCATGCTATCGTACGTTCAGATTACGCTTGGACTGGACGTAAGTCAGCTGCACCTCACAAAGGCGTTACACTAACACAGCTTCGCATGAGAGAAAAAAATGGCAGCATATCCACGGAGTGAATGATGGAGAGTGGGGCGAAGCATTCGTCCGTCCATGCGTCCATCTGTGTGACCGTCCATGCATCTGTTCGTGCGCCCGTCTCTGCGTTCGTTCATGCATCCGCCCCTGCGTCCGTTCGTGCGTCCATTTATGCATCTGCCTGTGTGTCCGTTCGTCATCTATTCAACACTCCAAGTCCCACCATCTCGCATCTTTTTATCATATATTCCCCATATAAAAGCACCACCATTCAGTGGACATGCCAAGGACTAAACGAGAGGCCGCACACGCACACTTTCTTACGGCTTGCGCTTCGTGTCTACTTCCCACCTTTAACCCCCACGAGTTCATGGTATATACTAGTTCACTGTATTCAAGGCACTGCGTCCCAATGCTCGCTAAACCTTTCTAAAACCCTGAGGTTACGCCCAGCGACTATAAAGTAGCAACCTTTTCTTGTCAGATAGTGCTCAATGTACATGCCAGTGGCTGCTAATGTGAAATGAGAGACAGGAGGATTAAGCTTTTAATTTCTTACGGCTTGCGCTTCGTATCTGCTTCCCCCCTTTAACCACCTTGAATTCATTCATGGTATATACTAGTTCATTGTATTCATGGCCCTGTGGCTCAACGCTCGCTAAAGCTTTCTAAAACGAAGGAGGTTACACCCAGCGAGTATAACGTAGCAACCCTTTCTGGTCCGATAGTGCACAATGTACATGCCATTGGCTGCTAATGGTGATCGCAGCATGCGTGTTGACTAAAAGCCGAATGCTCCTGTCTCTGATTCCCCATTAGCAGCCATTGGCATGTACATTGCATGAGCACTATTTTTATTGTCAAACAACGCATAGAAGAAATCTCTCACCGGCCCCACCTTGGAGGTCAAATGTTATACCTATTTCGGGTATGTGCCACTGGTGGTTACGTACTACGAGGGACGCACAAGCCACGCCATAAGGAGCTTCGCCCCTAAAATGATGTTTTCACGGTTTCAGTGTTTGTAAACGAACCGACTCACGCCGAACGGCCTACACCGCTCGACTTCAGGTGCGGCACTTCCGGCAATGCATATTCAGTGGTTCCGGTGGTGTCTTCGTGTTCCGGTGGTATCTTCGTGACATCGGCGAGCCGACTCGCCGATGTCGCAAAAGAAAATGCAACGACAACGAATCGTGGACACCAGTGACGTACACTGTGCGGCGATTGATGTTAAGCGCGGCTACTTTGTGTCCCATTTGTTTCGAGCAGAACGCATCATTGATATAGCTCAAACTACAAAATAAACACCTTTGGGATGCATTTTCAGTGATAGCTTCTACGTTTTGCTACCCATTTCCCGTGTCAGTACACTTATCTGCCACGGTTGGAAGACGAGAGTCTTCCAGGTTACGGAGCCTTCAACTAGTCTAACGTCTGAGTATCGCCCCTGTGCCATCAGTCTGCGCTGAGCTTTGCATTACCTTTGATGAAATCGGCAGAACGAACCTACGCGCTCTTGGTGGGAATGAAGCCTTCTCGCGTGATCACTGCAATGCAGGCACTCTTTCTATCTTTATTTGTTTGTTTTTATTTTTTATTCATCCTTATTCATTTATAATCATTTTTATTTATTTATTTATTTATTTATTTATTTATTTATTTATTTTATAAAATACTGCAGGCCAAACAAGGGCTCAAGCAGGAAGGGCAAACAAAGCAAATAAAGACAGAGAAATCGCATACGCAGCAAAAAAAAGTAACACTGGCATGTGTACGAAAGAAACTGCGGCATAAAATAAGGCAAAAACAACATAATTTCTTTAAAAGCGGTACGCCAAGTTGAAGCGACAAAAGTAGAAACATCAAGCTAACAGTTTTCACACACTGAAATAGGACCATGTGGGAAAAGCACGTCAGACATATATACACAAAGGCGAGCCACGCAATATACACAAAGAGGCATGAGATAAGGCAAGTCACATTGGCTTTTTAAACTAAGTATCAAGGAACAGTAGGATAACATATAATAAAGCTGTAAAAATTCGTACATCATGGTCAGAAGTTCAAATAGTAACATGTTCCAAGAAATCGTCGTTATGTAAGGGAGGAAATGGTAGGTTGTTCCAATCTGTGATAGTTCGTGGGAAGAAGGAATACTTGGAAAGATTAGTGCGCGTCCGATAGGATGTCAGAGAGTCAGCATGACGATGCCGTGTTGTTCAAGCAGCAAGCGACAATAAATAAGCACTTGGTTTATTGTAAAGAGCTTATTTTTCAGTGCAAACAGGAATTTTAGTCTCTGTATTTTTCTGCGCAGGTGTGGTGTTTGAATATTATTCTGCATCATTAAACTAGGAGTCACTATTACGATATTTAATATAAATGAACCTGACAGCTTTACGCTGCATCGTTTTCAGTCTATCGATATTATTTTTGTGTATGGATCCCAGATAATGCTGGCGTATTCGAGTTTAGGCCGAATTAGTGATGTATAAGCCGTTAACCTTATACTAGATGGTGCATCCTTTAGTTTATGACTGAGAAAACGAAGTTTTCTGAACCAAGAGTTGCATATGTTAATATAGTGCGTATTCCAATTAAGGTTGTTAGTTATTGTGATTCCCAGGTACTTGTACTTCACTTCTGCAAGCATTTCGGAACCCAGCTTGTACCCAAAAGAAAGTTTTTTTTTCCATTTCTTTCTAGTTATTGACTTATACACTGTTTTACTGACATTTACCTGCATGCTCGACCGATCACACCAGGAAAAATACTTTGGAGATTATTGTTGAGCAATACTTCATTTTCGTGGCTTTTAATTTTAATATAAAGTACACAATCATCCGCAAATCATCTAATTTGAACAGGTAAATGAATTTCGTCGATCATGTAATTAATAAGTATACCAAGAATAATAAGGGGCGAAGGACACTGCTCTGAGGCACACCAGATGAGACTGGTAGCTTCTCAGATGAGGGGTCATTAATGGAAACAACCTGACTGCGGTTGGTCAGATAGGCAGCCGCCCAATAAACTAATAGGCAAGAAGGTTAATCGTTTCTAGTTTAGTAAAAATCTTGCTTTGTGATACAAGATCTAACGGCAGCAGACGACGTTGCCCGAGCAGCAAACGCTGGTGCCATTGGAAAGACTCCACGAACATCGCACCTGAAAAGAGCGCTTGCAGTGCTAGTTGCAATTAAATAGCAATGTTCAATGTTTCCACTTTCTTGTCATCGGGCTTTCTTATATATAAGGTATCCCAGCCAGTGTCCCATTGAATTCGCGATTAGTGGAATTTGACCACTGCGTGCAAGACAAAGCGACCAATTCGCAGTAAGTACTGATCGGTACTTTGGTTTGCACTCTACCGTATCTGTGTCTTGTTTTTGCGGCCATCGCTCACATCATGTTAGTGAGACACATCGTGAACCACAGAGTCCCACAGGTAAAAGGATTCGTCAAATTTCCCGTGGGCAAATGATCTCAAGCCCACATTTTCAAACGAGCGAACGAAGAGTAATAGAAGATATCAGGGCGCAGCGTAGAAACCATCGTAGCACGAGAACGTAAGCACCACCTTGGATTAAATAAAAAAATGGCAGACCCAACGTACAGTGCGAATCGATTATATGCGAAGCACTAATGAGAAATGATGTTGATATGCCGCTTTAAGATCAGCCCAACGTTACGAGGTGGAGGGTAAATGATGCCGTACATGACTTTCATGTCATGATCCTCATGTTTTGAATGTGTCGTTTACCTTTTTCATCTATTCACGTCACGTGATACCGAATTTAGTGTATGTGGAGCTAGCGAAACACCCGCGAGCACGCTATGAGCTTGGTACGTTCTCATGTTCTTACATGACACGCGCAAACGGGATTATCTTGTTTGCACCAGTCATATGTTTTTTCATTCTCTTAATACCGAGGTGCGGGAAAAAAAGAATTCAGTGTTCGCCGTGCGGGGGCGAAGAGGAAAACGAAGTGTGCGCGTGGTGCGTGCGGTGGTTCGAGGCAGCGCGTGCGAGGAGTCAGTTATCGCCGGACGTCCGGTCCGGGGAACTAGACAACGGCATCTAGGCGCTCTACTGTTCCTGGACTCCAGCTGGGTGATTGCCACAGGGACTAGGCGATCCACTGCTGTTCTGGCTGCCGTTCCGGACAGCTGGACATCCTTTGAACGAGGCCTGTACTCCGGCTGGGCGACTGGCTCAGGGACCAGGCGAGGATCCGCGGTGCTGGCTGCCATCCAGAGTGGCTGTGGATTTTGGTTGCTGCGGGCCTGATGTTCCTGCTGCCGTTCCGGGTGGCTGGCGCGACCCCGGTGCGCTGCTGAGACGAGCGTGGTAGGCGGAGAGCTGCTGCGGAGCTACCAATCAGCTACCGACAGCTGCTGCTGCGGCAGAAGGCCAAGTCACGGCGTGGTCCGACGCACGTTGAGGACGGCAACGAGCCAGACGGCGCACAGCCCACGTGCGATTAGTGACCCGCAAGCCACAATAAAACACGGCGAGACTTTTCTAATTTAGAGAGACATTGAGTACAGCTATAGACTTCGTGTTTCTACTACTTTAAGTGTACTCGTTCATAGTTACGTTCTCTGTAAATATATTCTCGCGTGTGGGTCTGTGCGCTCGTGGTTCGATTTCGGTTTCTTGCTGAGTGGTCCTGGGCCCAAACTTACACTACGTAACAGTCATCCATTCACTTCATGTAACCCCACATTTGGTATATGTGGAGCTAGCAAAATGGCCGCGAGTGCATCATGAAGGGCCCAATATAATCCTATGTAGCGTTGACGCGCGCGCACGCTGGGCACAGCGACGCTATGTTAGAAACGCGAGCACTCTATGGTGTGAGGCTAGGCGTGACCAGCGTCCGTCGGCGCGGCCCGACGGCAGTCGATGCGAAATGCGACATGTTGCATTTCGTGCCGATGCGTCACCCAGACAACACTGCGTCTCTCCTCTTTTCGTGATGGAGGGACTCCGGACGCGCTGAAACGCGCATGCGTCAAAGTAACGCAGAGCGGCGCGCGCCTGCGTGTATATGGCAAGACCGGTGCTTGGCCTGTCAACGCCGTCATGACGCAACGAAATGAACGCCGGTGAGCTCGCGCACAGCGTCACGTTGAAATGTATATATTGGGCCTTGACATGTAGTCATGTTCTCACATGACACGCATCTCATGATTTTCATGTTTGCTCCAGTCACTATACTTCGTCATCCATTGACGTCACGTAATACGAAATTTGGCAAATGTAAAGCTAGTGTAGCGGCCGGGAATATCGGCTGCCGGAGGCAGCGAGAAAGGAGACGTGAAGCTGGTTTGGAGTTGCAGGGCAAGACTGTTTATTTCCACTCCGCATAGTGAAAGAAGAAGACAAGAGAGGACACTCCGCAAAACCTGGCCTTAGGAAGTGCGTCACGATTACGTAACGAACTAGTGCTCTCACCAAACGTCAGAGGGCGCAAGCGCAAAAAAAAAACTGTTATAATCAATGCAACAGAATTGTTTTCACAAAATAATAATTATACGCCCAAATTTGGTATGCTCTTTGTACATAAAAACAATTTATTCAACACACCTTACGCGATTATTTTCCTTCAGCCGTACTGTCACAAACACCATCTACCCAGCGACAAGCTCATGCCATGACTGACAGCGAGAAGCTTTCGTCGCTTTTCTCAACGTCGGCTGCGTCGGCGTTTTCGTGCGTGAGATAACAGGTGAGGCAACGTTTTTAAGCGAAGCTTGTTGAATGACATGTTGTTGGTCTTGTTGGGTCATTTTTTTCAGAAAACGGTTACACCTGCGCGAATAAGACACCATGCAACATAGAAAGATGCACACACACAAGTTGCGCTTCGTGTGTGCGAGTTTGTTTCTTACGTGGCGTCTCATTCACGCAGTCGTAACCTTTTTCTGAAGCTTGTAAGGACTGGGAGGTTCGCTAAAAAGAAAGTTTGTGGCTCTATGCGGCGGCTAGACGGGAACATTGTGCAACGTATGCAGTATAGCAAAGGCGGCACGGCGTCAAGCCGAGGCGAACGCGTGCTGCGTCTGCCACGGACGCGAGCGTCTGTGCACTGAGCATAGCTGGGCAGCTAGTCATAGGCTCGGTTGCAAAATATGAGAAGCGTTCGCTGGGCCTCGCATGCTTCAGGACGCGCCTTCCCGAAGGCTCGGAACACGAATAATTCTTGGTGTGCCGGAGGCAAATCTGTACTAGCCAAGTGGCCATCATCTTCGTTTTCTTCGCTAGCCTTGTGCCACTAGTGCAAGCTGCTCACAAATTTTTTTGACGTTTCCCAATATAATTTTTGCCGCACAAATTATCAACTACGATTTTCTTCCCAATGTACTGCTGATACTGCGCACGTAACGAAGGTGTTCTAAAGTTCCCAGGCCAACGATACCATTGCATTACAAGGGATAGCGGCCTGGAAACTTCTGAAGATATTTGTACGTGGTCTTGACGTATATCTTTGTAAGTCAGAGTTTTATGGGTCAGAGATATATCACTGGATTTGTATTGTGCATCGATTAGCTAATCATTCAAAGGGGTTTGTTGGTACACTTATGACGTGCACATATCTTTTTCGTAATTGACAGCGGAAGCATCCACTTACTAACATTTTCAGACCGCGCTGATGCCATGCCGTCCGGCGGTCCAAGCTACGGGCAGCTACTGCTGTGTATCGTGGTGCTTCAACAATGGCAGAACCCACAAGAAGCCTGGGACGAGTTTCTTTCGCATACCACGGGACGGCAGGTGTGTTAAAGCGTTTTATGGTTTGCATGTCTTTAGGCTTACTGTTCGAAACTTGCTCAGTGAGGGTAACAATAAAAAATCACTATTCAAGCACTTCCCCTTTCAGCTGATAGTTCATTGGCCAATGCAGGATGAAAGCATGGATGCAGTATGCTGGAACGCGATGATCTCCTGAGTAAGCCAGCCAGCCTATTGTACGCAACGTACAGGGTTTGTAGCCACCATTTTACTGCGCAAAAGTTTCATGGACCCTGGGCACACAAGGCTTACAAGAATGGCTGTTCCCAGTGTGTAACCAGCTGCACCATGTAAGTGATTGACTGAAACTCAAATATGTGCAATAGCAGCCACTTGTATTGAATCAGTGGCGACAGTTAACCGCGAAGATCTTTGTAGCCGATGGAGAAACCTCACTATAGAAGTAACACTTGGAAAGTCTTAAATTTTGTGAATTGTGGGCTGTTACCTTCCTAACAGCAGCTTTACATTTCTGTCGTTTTCTGATGCTCTTGACCTGCGCAACTTGTTTTGAAAGACTTAAAGGGCTATTTCACGTTATCTTCAAGCCTGAGTGGCACATGTACATATACCTTTCATCGGTGAAAGCTGGCACTGTTGAAAATTCCAAAAATCACAAATTACTTGTTTTCCTAGTTGGTGCCTTCTCTTTTCCTCCACGTTCGACCAATTTGCGCATTTGGAAAGAGGCTGTTTAAGTTTCTCCATGCTACAAGCTTTGTAACTTGTACCAACTGCACATATATGCACGTTCTCCGAGCGTCGCTTCAAATAGTGACTGTGACATGACTGCAGAAGCTGCCACTGCAAGGTGCGGATGAGCTTCAGTTTGTGTTATTTTTAAGCCCTCTTACTGACACATTGTCGTAATTTCATTTCTTCAAGACCTGTGGTAGAGGCTTCAAAAAGCAGCTCCTACACATTGAGGTGACCCCGATGAGCAGGGTGCGTTCAGTTGTCGCGATTTCTTTTTTTTTTTTTACCCAATTGACTGTTGACCAAATCTCTGCAGGGTGGCAGCGCCCTTGTAGCTGGTGAAAGAATTTCTGACCTGACTTCGTCTTGCCGGAGAAAACCTTAACCAGTCATTCAGCTGTCACAAAAGGAACTTGTGTGACCGGTATAGTTGTATGTTCACTTCAACACCAGAGTGGATGATATAGAGACTTCCGCAGGCCGCTCGCAAGATTGTTCCGACCAGCACTGTCCGAGGCACTGACAAGCTTCACAATACCCTCCAGAAGATGTCTCCGCCAACAGTCCACGCCCGAGTGCCTCTAGAGAAAATGGGTGGACATATGCTTTTATTGCAGCTGTTTTAATGTGCTATTTATGTTTAGGACATTCTGAGGAAACTATCCTCAAAAGGACACTATGTGGCACTTACAAAATGTAAGGGTGGGCTCTCAGTGATTTTCATTTTTTTGTGCATTGTCAACATTGTGAATGGGTTTGTTTTTAGGTAGTGGAATCGAAAACTGCACCACAGAAGTTGTGGCACCTTGGGTCTGAAAGAGCGAGGAAAGTGCTCGTATGGGATTAGTTGTTCTTCGCTATTACATTCCATTTTTTTTTTGTTTATTGCAGCTTGCGTTCCTGTGTGCCAGGGACAGTGTCTCCATCAATGAAGTACAAGCAAACCAATTAAACATCTGCAAGCCAAAGTAGCAGCACCAGCGGACCCACCAGTATT
>WOVY01004858.1:0-55440 GCA_013436015.1 Rhipicephalus annulatus | reverse complement strand
AAATAGCGGCTATGGTTTCTGAATATGTAAAATCTGACTCATCAACTAGTGTAAGTGGCGAGGTACTGTTTACACTTCTTGAACTTGTACTAAATTATAACCATTTTGAGTTTCAATGGCAAGCATTTCCTTCAGGTCAGTGGCACTGCAATGGGCACGAAAATGGCCCCAAACTTCGCGAGCACCTTTATGGCTTCACTTGAAATCCCATTCATTGAGGGACGCACCTTGAAACCTTTCTACTACAGAAGATACTTAGACGATATTTTTATGATATGGAACCATGATGAGGGAAGTCTTTTCCGCTTCATAGAGGATTTTAACAAATGTCACCCGTCAATAAAATTCACGCACAAAATTTCCAAAACTAGCATTAACTTTTTGGACGTTACTGTCACGGTCGAAAATGACCGCTTGTCAACAAACCTTTACAAAAAGCCTACAGACCGTCAAATGTACCTACATTTCAACAGCAGCCACCCAAAGCATTGCAAAACGGGTATTCCATATTCTCAGGCCTACCGGTACCGAAGAATATGCACCGATATGCGGGAATTTGACAGACACGCGGAACACCTAAAGCATTCCTTATTGAAACAAAATTATCCGGAAGACATTATTGACGATGCCATACTACGTGCTCGCAACGTGAACAGGAATGATATAATTAAGGGACCAAACAGAGTACCTAAAACGACTTCCCAAACGAACCTTGTACTAACTTACTCCTCATCAGTGCCACGAATCAACAACATACTTTCCCGCCATTTCAACATAATCAGGCAAAGCAAACGACTAACTTCTATTTTCGCGAAGCCACCTCACGTGGTGTACCGCCGGGATAAAAATCTGAAGGACATTCTTGTCAGAGCAAAAACAAACACCCCCAAAATTCAATCAGGGTGCCATCCCTGCGGAAAATCTCGATGCAAGGTATGCCCACAGATGCTCACAACACGTGAATCCAAAGCGAACTTTTTTGATTTCAAATTCTGCATAACTGAAAGCCTTAATTGTGACTCCAGTAACGTAATATACATGCTACATTGCAACATCTGCGGACAAGAATATATCGACCAAACAGACACGCCATTCCGGCTGCGGTTCAATAATCACCGGTACCACGCCACTTCACTGCCGAAGCTACCTTTATCTAGACATCTGCGCCTGCCAAACCACAGTTTTGAAAATATTAGCGTAACTCTTTTGCAGTCCGGTTTTTCAAACAGACGCGAGCGCGAACAGCGTGAGGCATATTTTATTTTCAAATTTCGTACATTAGCAGCCGGTATCAACGAGGACCCCGGAAAACTCAACTGCCTCCGAGAAGTAAGCCAGGAGAAAATTGGTGACAAAGATTGATAGCTGGAGACCATGCTTTTTTCTGACTGACTCGTACGTGTACACTGTCCTTTCCTTCTCTTTTTTTTCCACATGCACATACAAAGTGTTTACGTTCGCCTACCACTTCATGACCGTTGAAGGGAAACAGACGAAGATTAAAGGTAAATAGCCGACCGACCCATTAACGAGAAACCTTTGCTTTACACACACCGCCCGCCGAACGACCAATTACGGGGAAACCCCTTTCTTTAGGCACGCCGTCCCGGACCCTCCCGGCACCGCGGCGACAATCTTGGGTGGCCCGACACACGCCAAGAACTGAACAGCACGTGATATGAACCGTAGGTGGATGTAGACGGACAGTTGGCTTCGTTCTCAGTGCTGCCAGTGGTTCTTCCTCTTTTTTACTTTCTTTCTTTTCTTTCTTTTGTCGTCTTTTTTCTCCCCCCCCTTTTTTTTCCTTCTTCCAGTTCCCTCTCACTCTCGCAAACGTGTTTCAAGGCGAGAGGGACGCGGCAGCAAGGAAGTTTGGAAGCTCATGTCAGTATAACTCATCCCCTGATGAAGGGAGGTCCCCTCCCGAAACTGTTGGGAAATAAATATATTTATCCTTGTTGACAACGCTCCCGTTGTGCCATATCCCATACCTTCACGAAGACTAACTGGCCCATTGAATTATTACTCGCACTATATATATATATATATATATATATATATATATATATATATTTGTGTGTGTGTGTGTGTGTGCGGGCGTGTGTGTGTGTGTGAGTGTGTGTGTGTGTGTGTGTGTGTGTGTGTGCGTGTGTGCGTCCGTGTGTGCGTGTGTGTTTGTGTGTGTGTGTGTGTGTGTGTGTGTGTGTGTGTGTGTGTGTGTGTGTGTGTGTGTGTGTGTGTGTGTGTGTGTGTGTGTGTGTGTGTGTGTGTGTGTGTGTGTGTGTGTGTGTGTGTGTGTGTGTGTGTGTGTGTGTGTGTGTGTGTGTGTGTGTGTGTGTGTGTGTAATAAAGAGACGACGAAACTTTCACGAAAACCAGCCTTCCTCAGAAGACTCTGACGAAGGCTGGTTTACCCAGCTGAAAACGTTCAGTAAAGACGCTTCTGTGAAAGTTTTGTCGGCTCTTTCTTGCATACAATACGTCGGGCACAGCATGAATGACGTTCAAGTAATCTGGTATATGTATGTTTATATATATATATATATATATATATATATATATTGTCGCGGTTCAACGTAAGCAGTGCACCAAGACGTTGAGTCCGAGAACCGACGGCGTGTTTTTATGCAGGAGCCAAGAGCAGTCGAGCAAAAACAAAAGCACGTCGTCTTCTTGAGTCCCCCTTTTCACGAGACTGTTGGCGCGCACATCGTCTTCGTTCTTTGTTTCGTGCGCGGCAGTATATGTAAACATATATATATATATATATATATATATATATATATGACGCATTAATTACATTATCCTAGGAGAAGCCGACGAAGAGGACGTGCGCGTACATTAGAATAAACGCATGCCATCTGGACCACGACGTGTCTCCATTTTGTAGCGTCACACAAGTCGACAGGATCGACTTATCAACGTGCCATGGCTAAGCCAAAGCCTCCGCTCAACATACAGAAGTTCAAGGGAACACCAGAAGACGTCCCCATCGACAAGTGGCTTCTTTTCGACATGAAGGCAGCCGAGGCGTCATGGACTCATCGCGATCGGGTCAGTCACTTCAACGAATACATTGAAGGGGAAGCGTTCAAGTGGTACCTGACAGAGATTTTCGGCAACGGCGAGACAACTTTGGACGATATCAGGCGTGACATGCAAGCCCGCTCTGCTATGACTGACGCAGATGCCTTCCGTCTCTTCATTCACTACCGACTGAAAGGAGGGCAGACCATCAATGACTACTACGACGAGAAAAAGCGACTGGGTTCCTCAGCTGACCTGAAAGTGTGCCACATCATTTCTGGACTGACTGATGGTGTTCCTCCTGATGTGGAACTGGCGTTCGCCGGACTGTCTTTCAACTCGTCATTAGAGTGGCTCACCGCTGCTCAACGATTCGAGACATCTTTAAAACGGGTGAGAGGAGTTTCCTTTACTCGTAACGCTAGTATCGCATCAAGAGCTCCACGTCTCTTCAGCAGACCGCAGCAACCGACAATAACTCCTCAACCGCGTGCCCCGCAAAACGAATGTAGACACTGCTCAGCTGCTGGTTTTCCCTGACAGTTTCACTGGCACAACGAATGTCCTCGCCGCGGCAATGTTTCCGTTATTGATACTGAACGGGGACACGAGGAGGGCGACCCAGAGTTTCATAAATACACTTCAGTGCTCTACTCAACGGAAAGCCAGTAAATGCAATTCTCGATACAGGAGCAACAATTACTTGTATCGGCGAGGATGTGTACAAACAGCTGAAACTTCGGTTGATAAGAGACTCCAGCATCATGGTCCAGCAAGTTGCATCAAGCATCAAGCAAGAATTTTGGGTCGCGTAAACATTCAGTTACAAATTGGGAACGTCATAAAGAAAGTTTATGCACATGTGCTGCGAGGCATGAGAACGCAATTAATTCTTGGCCTAGACAGCGCTTCATACTTCAGTCTTTCCGTAAATCAGAAAGCAAGTCAGTGACATAAGCACGTGAGAATATGAACCTTCCGCATCACAATGAAAAGAAAACCATTCAAGCCCCGCTGATGCGTACCTTGACTTCAGAAAACTTATCAGAGCATGAGTCTGCGGCGCTCGACTCTATTTTAAGCAAGTATGACGAGATATTTTCGAAATCTCAGACAGATATTGGGTGCATCACTACTGAGAAACATATAATCGCACTTACCAATGCTGTCCCTATTCGTCGAGCACCATACCGATGTTCACAGGCAAAGTGGAGATCAACAAACAAGTTAACGCTCTCCTCAAGCAAGGCGTTGTGAAGCCTTCATAATCGCCCTACGCCACACCTGTGATTTTAGCAGAAAATAAAGGTGAAGGACGCACTCGTCTATGTATTGACTACCGGAAACTCAATGCCACAACGGTACCCGACTTTCAACCAATTCCACGTATAGATGATATTCTTGACCACTTGAGAAAGTGGAGTTTTTCACTACGTTGGACGTAACGTCGGGGGTACTGGCATGTCCAAATGCATCCTGACGATGTTCAGAAAAGTGCATTTGTCATGCCTGATGGTCATTTTGAATGGTTGGTAATGCCGTTTGGGTTGAAGAACGCTCCAGCTACATTTGAAGAAAGAGTCATGAAATCAATAATAGCGAAACATCAGTTCAACAATGTTATTAATTACTTTGACGATGTGGTCGTATACTCAGAGACATTTAATGATCATATACGACACCTTGAGGCACTATTGAAAGCTCTCAAAACCAAGAACGTAAAACTCAAACGAAAAAAGTGCCAATTTTTACGCTGCAGCATTGAATACCTGGGCCACAAAACTTCACAAGGAACAGTGACACCTAAGCTAAAGTAATGTGGCTGCCATACTCAAATTTCCGACACCAAAACGAGAAAAAGATCTCAAGCGTTTTTTGGGCACTGTAAACACCTACCGTCAGTACATCCCCCACTTCAGCGATATCGCTCTTCCACTCGCAAAACTACTCCACAAAGGCAGCAAGTGGATGTGGACAGAAGCATGCGAGCAAGCCTTTCGTGAACTGAAGAAGCGGATAACTGAAGAACTGGTGATTTGCATATACGACCCTTCGAGACCATGTACTGTGTACTGTGACGCATCTGGCGAAGACATCGGTGCAGTGCTGAAACAACCTGATGACAAAGGCAAAGAACATAGTGTTGCTTAGTGTTCCCACAAACTATTTAAGCACGAGCTGAACTATGCTACTACATAAAGGGAATGTCTTGCCATTGTAGATTCCATTGATAAATGGCATTGCTACCTTAATGGAAAGTCATTCACTGTTGTAACAGATCACTCTGCACTCCAGTGGCTGAAGAATGTTAAAAATCCTCAAGGTCGCCTCTTCCGGTGGTCTTTGAAACTGTCAATGTATGATGTGAACATCAAACATCAAAAGGGTGCAAGTAATGTCGAAGCAGCTGTGCTCTCCAGAGCCCAATTGGTTAATCTTCTATCACACGACGACCTTCAGTGATGCAACAATTAGCGTCCAAAAAGAACGCACTTATTGGAAAATAACATCATCATCGTTAAAAGAAAAGGACTACGGAAAATATACGTGCCCCATGCACTATTCCTAACCATTCTGAAGAATGCACATCAACATTTTGGGCATGTCGGAGTGAAGAAGACGCTATCACTCCTGTCTCCGCAATATTATTGGCCGCATATGGTAACCGATATTTCCACTTACATTCGGCATTGTGATACATGCCAGAAATGCAAGAAGACGAAAACAAAAAAGTTTGGGACGCTTGAATCACTGCCTCCTGCTGAAGAACCCTTCGACCTCTTTGCAATAGACACCATTGGAGGATTTTCTGGATATGGCTCGTCAAAAAGGTTTATACACTTGGTTATTGATCATGCGACTCGCTACGTATGGGCGCTTGCTCATAAAAGTGAGAACAGCGACGCGTATATTTCATGCTTAAAAACAATTTTTTTTTCTAGAAAACCACGGAAGCTCATTTCAGATCGTGGAACAGGATATACCGCAGGAAAATTCAAGCAGTTTTTAAAACATAATCGTATACACCAACTATTCACCTCATCTCATCATCCACAACGCAACGGCATGAACGAGCGGTCAAACAAGACTATCGTAATGAGACTTAAATGTAAGATCAATGACGAACCACAGAAGTCTTGGACTAAGCTGCTTCCGGAGGTGATTGACGAATACAACAGAACACCCCACGAAGTGACCGGCTACGCACCTTCCTTCCTGATGTATGGCATTCCATCTTATCCTACTCTACTAGAACAACGAGAAGAACCTGTCGAAGAAGCGCGAAAAACTGCGGTTACCAATTCTATCGCCTACCACAATAAGAACAAAGTTATTTATGATAGAACATTTCTTCCGAATGAGTTCCAAGTAAGTGACTTTGTCCTTTACGAGACACCATGGCATCCCAACAACGGCAAACTGAGTTCCGTCATGGAAGGACCCTACAAGATTCTATGCAAGGTCTCAACAGTGAACTATGAGATCCACCGCGCCGTGCTACCCTTACGTAGAAACTCTGACATTGTGCATGTTAGGAAACTGCGGCGTTATTTTGAACCTTCTGAACTCGAGGGGAGGGGGAAGTGTGACGCAATAACAAGGTGATTCTAGGAGAAACCGACGAAGAGGAAGTGCGCGTGCATTAGAATAAATGCATGGCATCTGGACAACGACGTGTCTCCATTTTGTAGGGTCATATATATATATATATATATATATATATATATATATATATATATATATATATATATATAGAGAGAGAGAGAGAGAGAGAGAGAGAGAGAGAGAGAGAGGCAACATAGAGTCAGCGTGCATATCTACACCGAAAAAGAAAACGACCCTCCAAACAAATTAACTGCACACTTTGGGCTAGTTTTCTTTGTAACGCACAATATTATTGAGATATCACAGGCAATCATGCTAAAAAAAGTATGAAGTCTATTACTATAAGTAACTGTAATGAGATTATGAAGAAAGAAGAATGCACATCATCTTCCCTAAGAGCACCCTGATGGGATGCGAAACAGCAGCATTGCCGACGCTTGCGTTCGTCTACCCTCTGCTCGCGCCTCGTCGGTGTTGCAGGCGCGACGTCAATACACCCGAAAGCGATGGGCTTCGCTAGCCCTCGCAACACTGTTGACGGCTGTATAAGGCCTAACCTCTTCGGTAGATGTCTCAGCACACGAAAGAGTGTCGTCTTCCGACGTCTACTCCATCGTAGATAAACAAGCCGAAAGAGTGTTACCACTCATGCGATTGAGCGTTGCGAGTGGTGGAGGTGAGGTGAGGGAGAGGTGATACGTACATACATGTCTCAACGCGTACGTTAGGGGCGCGTACATTTGTTTCCTTTCTACATGGAGGAGCGTAAACCACGGAGGAAGGAAAGATAGGAGAGGGCATGCCCAGCCAGCGCACGGCGTGAAAGTGTGGTGGAAATGACATCACGGTGGCCATATTCACTGGGCACAATGGCGGCGTTGTTATAGTAACGTGTTGCGCAGTGGAGCTGGTCTGGCAGTGAGCGGCCACGGCTGGCGGTGGCATGTGTGCCTCCCCAGATCTCGTGCTCAGCAGTGGCGGACACTGCTATGCGCCGCGTTATTGGTTACGCAGTGTTCTCCTGGCCGTTATTGTATTTTTTTCGCAACGTTTACAAATCCCTTTGTCCATCACGGGGTTTCAAAAGTGCGTAGAACGTGTGCATATCCATGTGCCGTGGGGCGGATGACGCGGTTGAAGCAGTTAGTGTTCAGCGAAATTGCGTTGGGCACCATGACAAAGCTGAATGACGACGAACGCCTTGCAGGTCAGTGACGGTTGGGCAGTCCTCCTGGTTGTGACAAAGGACGACGCGGTTGAGCCCAGCAAGACGCCATGAGGACCATGTGCACATACGTAGTTTCGTGTTGTGTGTGTACAGTAACAACTTGCATGTGCGTATTAAAACACCTTTTCTCTTTCGCTTCGTACACTCTCCACCAGCATTGCATGTAATCTCAACGTAACAGCAACCGCGTTCAAGTGTCACTTGCACCATGCTCAAAGTTACCACGGTCGCAGAATGCTGACGCCGGTGAGTTTCACGCGGAACACGGACACAGTGGCAGGACACTGCGTCGACCGCGTGCCGGCCTGCAACCGTAGACGGCACACGACCGATCGTGCTGTCTGTACAGTTGCTGAATTATTGACGTGAAAACACTCGCCGTTGTCAGTGCATCTAGCACGCGTTCCCTTGTCGTTGCTTCGTTGTCGGCGAGCCGTTACTCCCTGTTATTACTCGGACGAAGTGATTTCACTAAAGGTGTCCCGCTGGCTCAGAGTGATGAGCCCCGTCCCATTAGTTTCGGATCGTCGCGACATACGCTCTGCGCAACCCACGTGCTTTTCGAGCCGGAGAGAGTCGCGCCTTCTGCTTCACATTCGAATTTAAACAAGGGAGGATAATTTGCCCAGTCAATATGGCCGATTTCCGGCTTCATCGGCTTCACAACGAGTGACGTCAGGGCCTCTCCGACCTTTCCTTCCTCCGTGGCGTGAACCGACGAGTCGGCGGTGTAGCGAGCGGCCGTCGTTGTAGCGGAGCGACTGGCGGTAGCGGCAGGTGTTGCGGATGAACGGACCAGGCGGCAGCAGCGGACGCTGCGGCCAGCGCACGGCTAGCGAGGGACAGAGTGCCGTCAATGCGCAGCTGCGGTGGGACGATGAACGAGCTGCGTGTTTCCGTATCATATCCCAAGATATGTATGGGGGAAATGCGGGGCCGCTATTGGCTGAAGGAGGTCCGGTGATCTGAACGAGTTTCTCGTTTGTGTTTATTTTTGTTTTTTATTTTATTTTTTTTATTTAATACATACTGCAGACCCTTAGGTCCAAGCAGGTAGGCAGTTACAAGGAGACAAAGTTGAACAATAAGTTGCATAAGGATTGATGCTAGATATGCTTGATGGCAGCCTCTACAGAGTGGTTTTTGCGAGGCTGGTTAAAACCTTTCGCCGTAGAAACTAGGGTTTTTCCCTGACCAGTGTTACGCGCGGCTGTGCAGAACGTTTTACCATGAACGGAGTGGTGTATAACATTAATCCGGGAGTGTGTAGTGCATGCCTCTTTGGCGTCGATCTTGTGATGACACGACGCAAGTATCTTTCGCTTGCGCTGCCGCGCTGAAGCCCCGCTCCGTACAGATTGAACCGTCCGTGGGCCGCATTCATGACGGACGCTGAAATGTTCTGGCCTTTTCTTGCCAAATTTTTTCGCGGCTGTCGGCAATGTATACGCGGATTGTTTTACGGTGGACGACGTGGTATATGCGCGCTTTGTATTGCGATGGGCGAAGTGGTGCACAACGAAAATCCGGGAGCGGGTGCATGCCCCTTTGGCGTGATATTTATCATGAGATCATGTGTTTGCCATGACGCAAAGAACACTAGGACTTGATTTTAATCGCGTATGAGTGCAAGCTTTTTCAACTTTGGTGTACAAAAAAAAAAGACGTGAGGCGATTTGTGAATATTTGTTCATTTGTCGCAACTCAGCTCGATGCCATTGCAAATAAACGTGATGCTATAGAAATGTAAAAAATGTGTTTCAGGACTAGCGTCGTTATAAGCTTCTAAGCTGCTTCAGGTTACTGTACATTATTTTGCAAAAGGCAGGGAGCACTCATCTCCCAGCCTTTAATATGAACTCATCTAATATTATAAAGTGCTATGACTTGAGCATGTTATAAAACACCTGACATGTCCGCGTGCAATGCGTCTGTCACAGTGAATGAGGCATGTATAACCAAGTAGTAACATAAATAGATAGCCCATCAGCAACGTGGTGTCGAAACCAAAAAAAAAGTACGTTTAGGACTTGTTTTTTTTTGTTAGACACAATAATATACAGATCTAACGGACAATCATGCTAAATGACATAATGATCTCTTAGATATTGTTATTATATTAGTGTCTAACAAAAAACCAAATCCTTCAATGTACTTCCTTCATTCATTCATAATGAGGGACTCGGTCTGACAGACTTGGTGCCTTCAGGTAGTATACGAGGAATCATTGTTCAGCTGCCGACTCACAACACACTCACAAACTACGCGAAGCCAAACAGACATAAAAAAGTGTACCACACTCACTGTCATGGTTACTGGCCACGCTTCCACATTTAATTTACATATATCCGAATAAGTGGACGGGAAGGTGGCCGCGGTGGTAGCTCAGTTGTAAGAGCACCGAACGTGTTATTCGGAGGTGGGAAATTTGGTCCCTGCCCATGGCAAGCTATCTTTTCGTTCCCATTTTCTTTCTTCACTTTACATTAGAAAACCAATCAGGCCATATTTTAACACAAAATACATTTAACAAGCTTAGTAACGAGGGCTTGAAAAAAATAAAAGAAAACATGAGTGCCTGGGGAACAATTGGCGGACGTCGATTCACGAAATGTGCCTGGAGAATGTACCCATATTTCGTAAAGTCCTGCAATGTCGATTGTGATACACTGTGGTGGGAACATATTTGCTGTAAGAAGTATCTGAATGTGCACCTCTCTTACAACTACCCCCCTCCCCTTCAAACCTCCAGGAATCACACATATGAATGATGCACATACCACATAGACTCACAGTGCCGAAAGAATGACATATGTCATGGTATTTGAGTACGGGCTCTTCTCAATAAATGCAATGTTTAAGGTTCACTGATGACATTATTATAACAATGCAAAATCCCAGTCCCTCTCTGAAAAGCGTTTGTTTATTCTTTAAACTTGTCTAACAGAAAAGTACATTGTTTATTCAGATATAAATATTACTTGCCCAACAGGAGATATTCCTTAACTAGAAACCAATGACAGCCCATACATTTCTTAGCGCGAAACCAACACCACCTGGAGGATCTTTGAGATGTAAACTTTCTGCAAACTTTATCCATATTAGATTTCCTATTCAATTGCATACTACTTCTACTTTTTCATCCTTCTAGCTTATTACACCACTCTGAGGAGATCACTGCTTTGGAGTTAGAACAATTAGTAAGAAACTTGCCCAATACTGCGCCAGGTCCTGATGGCATAACTGATTCGACAATAAAAATCATCCATATGGTTTTACCCCGGGAACTCCTGACATTGGTTAACCACTCTACCAGAAACGCCTGGATTTCACCTGATTGGAGAATTGCTAAGATAATTTCTTTATTTAAAAAAAGCAAGGTGCTAGATTTACGATAGATAATATCAGGCCTATAGCACTTACATCGAATCTGGTAAAACTAATTGAAAGGGTCTTACGCATTAGGATACATAATTGGTTGAATGAAAACATGGTCTTGAGCCCATGCTAAATTGGCTTCAGGCGTGGTTGCTCAATGTGGTGTGCCCATGTCGATTTAGAAAGTAGAATACAGCTTGCCCGTTATAAGAAACAAGATGTTGCCTTAGTAACCCTAGACATCACAAAAGCTTATGACAGCGTGAAACATTCAAAACTAATAATTTCACTTGAAAACGCAGGTCTACCACAATACTTTGTAGCATGGGTGAATTCCTTCTTAAACAACAGGGAATTTTACTCTTTTGAATCTGGTTTGTCGTCTCTAAGGCACAAACAATCTTGAGGTCTCCCACAAAAATCAGTGTTATCGCCACTGTTATTTAATATTTTCTTATGCTCTATTCCTGTACAGGTGGACGTGCAAGTGCATGTATATGCCGACGATATCGCGTTTTTAGCTACAGCTGCAGGTATACATTCAGTTTATGTAAGTCTGCAGACGTATATGAACGCTCTACAAACGTGGTTAAAAAAAATAAATTTCTCACTGAACGTCAAAAAAAGTGCGAAGGTAGTTTTTCCTCTGAGTGTGCCAGTCCAAATCGCTTTGCATTACCGGCAAGACGTTATCCCGCAGGTAGAAACCGTCAAGTATTTAAGGATCACTTATACTGAATTGGAGTCCACATATAGAAAACATGGCTGCCAAAGGAACTCGTGCGCTCGAGATGCTTCGTAGACTCAGCAGCAAACGTGGAGGTTTACGCCGTGGTGTTGTCATCATGATTTACTGCATGTATATTCATTCACCCGATATTAGAGTTCGGCTGCGTCTTGTTTTCTGGTGCACCTGCATACAAACTACGACCACTGGTTTTTTTAGAACGCCAATCGTTGCGATTATGTCTTAGACTTCCAAAATTTGTATAAAATACTATTTTGTACAAAGAAGCACGCCTGCCTTCTCGTCGTACTCGGTTTAACATCCTAACCGTGCGTACATTTCTAAAGATCTATGCATCGCCATTGACGAGATCGCAATATACTTTTCTTGAACATCCGATGAAATTTTTTGGCCATCAGTGGCCAAGATTATGGATTCCCCAAGTAATTTTCGCACAGACACAATTGGAAACATTACAAGTGCTGCTTCGTGAGAGACAAATCGTAAGCACAACTGTACAAACAAGTCGAATAGAATTCGACAACATATTTCCAAAGAATTGCAACATTTACCCACTAGATACTTATATTGCATTTTGGAGGAGAATTTATCTAGATTAGAAACGGCTGCAGTGATAGCAACTGACGCTTCAGTTTGTGAAGAAAAGGCAGGGGTGGGAATTGCATCATTGTATCTAGATTGGTCTTTTTCACTTCGATTACCACACTTTACTCCTATCTATTATGCGGAAGTACTTGCCATTATATTAGCTCTACGGAAATTACCCCCATCACTATCAGAAGCCGTCATTCTGACAGACAGCCTATCCGTTTATTCCTCTTTAACTGCATCAAATTTTTCAAATTCTTTAGAAATATTTTATTCCCTCATTCCAAGGCATATACGTATTATTCGCTTGATAAGGGTACCTGAACACAAAGGTATTCCTCTAAATGAACAAGCGGATGCACTCGAACTTTCATCATGTAATGGTCCGATAATGTCTATTTTGCCGACGTTCGCGTTTGTAACTACGGCACGTTTTGAAAAATTTATCGTATCGGACAACTTCACAAAGTCTGCGTTGTCAATTTCTGAGTTCCCTCACATCAATTATTGTTGGAAGAATCGATATTGTCTCTCCAGAAAGACCGAGATTGCACTTACCAAAATACGATGTCGAGTCCCCCCCCCCCCCCGAATTTTTACCTACACAGGTCTGGTCTGGTACAGTCACCTATATGCCTCCTATTAAGACGATCGAGACCAGGGACTGCTTCGAACGAATACGGTTTATTGGAAGAAGTGAAGTAGCGCGCGCCCGCTCCAGGCAGCTGTCTTCTTTCTTCTTCTTCCGGCGTTTGATGATGATATTTTATAGGCTCCCGCCCGCCCAAGTTGAAATGTGATAAGCTCTGGTGGGCTTTTTGAAGCAACCTTCCATTGGGTATATGTGGTTCACCGATCTTCTTAGAAGCTCTTTTTTCCTGTGCGAAGGAGACAAGCTCTTGTGATTCCGTCTCGCACAGGGTAGAGCTTTTTAATCCGGCACATTTTCGAAAATGTTCTTGGAGCCTTGTCCTCAACCAACACGATGTCACCCTGTGAGAGAGGTTTTGCTTGCCGTGTCTTGGCTTTGACCGTAGCTCCTATTTCCTTGATATATTCTTGATGCCATCTTTTCCACCAAGCGCGCACGAGTTTGCATCTGCGTCGCCATGCGTCTTCAATGTCACCGTTGTATAGTCTTGTTTGTCCGTCTTGAAGCTGTCGCAGTCCACCTATGATGTCTGCCGGCGTTAGTGGCATTGGCTCGTCAGGTTCTCCATATACGTAAGTCAATGGTCGATTGTTGAGTGTTACTTCAACTTCTGCTACAATAGTGCGTAGCTCCTCTACCGAAGCTGTGCTTTTCGATATTATTTTTCGCATCGACGTCTTCAAGCTTCTTATGAGGCGCTCGTAAAAGCCTCCCCATCATCGCGCGCTCTCGGCTATTGTTTTCCATTTAATTTGTTGGCCACTGCAGTAATGCTTTAAGACCTCGTTGTTGTTTCGAGCATTCTGTTGATTTCCTTGCCAGCTTTTATAAATGTTTTGGCGTTGTCCGAGTATATTACGGCTGGTAGCTGGTATTCCCCGTCGAGCTGTAAATCGTCGGAATGCTTGTAGAAAACTCGACGATGACAAATCGTTGGTAACTTCCAAGTGTACTCCTCTTGTTACCGCGCAGGTGAATATCAGTACATATTGCTTCACTATCTGGTACTTGTCCTTTGCGTAAAGAGGTCCTGTGAAGTCAACTCCCGTAACTTTGAATGGCTCTGCTTCAGTGACTCTGTCTGCCGGAAGTGGGGGTATGTCTTGAGTCGCCGGTCTTGAGTTATGCCTCTTGCAGACGACACATTTGTTTAGAACTCTTTTTACTGCTTGTCTACCCTGCAATATCTAGAACTTTGTTCGAAGTGTTCGAAGTTGCACTAGCGTCACTTTTAACTCCTCCGTGTGATACCATTTTATGCACGTGACGTATTAGCAGTTACGTGAAATGCTCATCCTTTGGAATTACTATAACGTGCTTGTTGAATTCTTGGCTGCACTGCAATCAACCTTTCTGTCTGATGATTCCATCGTCATCAAGGTAGACTTCGTGTCCGTTAATTTCAAATGATCGATAGTTTGAATAGGCTTCACCCTTTGTTTGTCTCAGTGATATTTGGGTCTGTCTTATCCAGTATTTCTCTGCGTTTGTTACCTCTTTTTCTGTCAACGGCCCTTTGTCATTTTCCTTTCTTGTGTTGTTTATGAATCTGAACACCCACGCTGTCACTCTTATAAGCCGTCCGTATGATGAATACCTTTCGATTTGCAAAATTGGCGCAATTTCGGATCTTCCCATGCATTGGTGACATTGTGTTTCATGCTGGTTTTCCACGTCTGTATTTGTGCCAATTATGCTTGCTAAGTTCTTTTACAGTGATGTTATCCATTCGGGACCGTTCCACCATAACTTTGACGTTATCAATGCCTTTGCGCTTATTTCTCGTGTAAGTAGGTCAGCAGGGTTGTCGTCACTTTGAACGAATGACCAGCTTGCTTGAAGTGTTTTTTCTCTAATTTCTGCGATTCTGTTGACAACAAACGGATCTCTTTTGCTTGTTCCCTTGATCCAGTGCAGCACAATCATCGAGTCCGTCCAGCAGTGTATTTCCTGAAAGCTTTCGTTGAAGTGACCTTTGATGTAGTCGCATAATCTTGATGCTACCCCCGCTGCCATCAGTTCAAGTCGCGCCAATGTCAGCTCTTTAATTGGAGCTACGCGGCTTTTTGCTGTTACTAGCCTTGATTCTTTGCTTCCATCATGGTATACTGCTATCAAGTATGCTGTCGCTCCGTATGCTAATGGGCTCGCGTCGGCAAATACATGCAGCTTGTATGCTTGTACTGGTTGATTCTTGCTTGAGTAGCATCGTGGGATTTCTAGTACTCGAAAGTCCTCCGCTTCAGACATAATGTTCTTCCATTTGTCGCATTCATCTTTAGGGAGCTGGTCGTCCCACGTGACGTTCATTTTCCACAGTCTCTGCAGTCCTATTTTCGCGCGTACTGTGAATGGCGACAACAAACCGAGTGGGTCAAATATCTTCGCTGTGGTTTGTAACACAGCCCTTTTTGTCAAGTGCGTTGTATCTGTTAATAAATTCCAATTTTCAATAGGGAAGCAAACCATGTCCTTTGAGTGTTTCCATATCAAGCCCAGAAGCATTGTAAATCCTCTAGATCGAATATCTAAGTGAGAATCGTCTCTTTCGTTTTCATCAATGATTTTGTTTAATCGCTCTTCATTGAATGTCCATTTTCTCAAATTCATCGCTCACTCTAAGCCAAAAATGGCCAAAATGGAAGCAACGGCTGTTTTTACTCCTTCAGACCGACTGTTACTCTCCGAAAAGACCAAGCGGAACAAGATGGCCGACTTGTTCGAGAATGGGGGAGCAACTGTATTCATCTTAAGTTTGTAAGGGAGCAACGGAAGGAGGAACCGCTGTAAATGCTCTCGTCACGCAACGGCTACTCCCCGGCAGGACACCGCACACAAATATGCATGCCACCCACATTGATATTCATGGGCCAGATTATTTTTGTTCTGTGTGCCAAACTACACCAAACCAAAACAGTGATTTATTTTAGCATCCGTAGATAATAAGATAGCAGCGCTGGCTGAACACAGAAGGCCTCAGAATACAGTACGGCAAATACCTAACACACGCAGCAGCAGAATGGAGAGTTGGCAAGTCAAAGCGGACCGAACGCCGAAACACGTGCAAAACAAGTATAAAAAAAAAGCCTAAACACGCCGTTCGTCCGCGAAGTAAGGGCGTCAAAGTCGATCAAGCACTGAAACACGTGCATAAGGAGCCCCCCCCCCGCCCAGATATATCGGAGAAGAAAAAAAAGCGGACCCAGACGCGCTTCTCATCAGCCATACACTTAGTAGCACGCTTCACCGTGTAGTTTGAGGGGAGAATGACAAATCTGCGCCATCTGCGCCCGCACGACAAGTGTGGCGCTAATGTAGCAAACGATGCAAGTTACAAAGTAATTTTTATTCAGTGTTTATGTTGATGTCACAGAACGAGCGCTAAAAATGAGCGCGCCGCCAAATTCTTGCGACAACGGGCGGGAGAAACGCCGCGAGGTCAAAAAAAAGAAAAAAAAGAGAAAACAAACATCCAAGGCTCCCCGGGCGTGCGCTCTCCCCGCAGAAGCGTGGCTTCACCGACGAACCTCCTCACCCCACAACGGCGGCCGAGCAAGCACTCGATTTTTCCAGAAGGAACGGGGCGTATATGCCGGGTTGCCTCATCTGTCGGGGACGGCCCCCGTACACCCTCGCACCTCTCCCCAGCCTTCGCTGCGTATCGCGCCGACGAAATGACGAGAACCATCTGGAATGTCGCGCGCAAGGTATTTAACCGAGCAGCCGAGATGAGAGATCAGGAGGAGACGGAAGTGAGCGCTAGAGTGCGTAGAGATTCCGCCGTGTAGTCGGCGAAGGTTTTGGTCCGGTAGGGACGAAGCCGGAGATGAAGAGGATTTCCACCTGAGGGGTGAAGGCTCGGGCTACAGGCCAGAGCGTGTGTTTTCCGCTATCGAGCGAAGACGCGTGGCGACAGCTGCGTGTGTGAAGCCGACGTGTTTCCGGCGAAGAAGTTGAAGTTTGAAGAGTGGCCAATTGAAGACGGGAGGTTTCCTGGAAGAGAAACTTCGAGGGCTGCGGAACGACAACAACGCTGGACTTTGAGTGAGTGATTCTCGGAAGAGTATCATCTAGACTTTGATTCCCAGAACTTTGGACTGAATAGGTTTTCTATCTCTTTAGTCTTTAAGTGTCTTGGTTGTTCAATGCATGCGACTGCATTGTAGTGCGTATTGTTGTCCGTGTCCGTTGTTTCAAGTGTGGCTGATTGTATTGTGTAGTACGTTGATTGATTGGTTTGATTGGTGACATATTGTATGCAACTATTGTGGAGTGTGCATTTTTTGTGTATTATTTTCGATCTGCCATTATTGAGAATATAATTTGTTTGTTTATCAACTCTCGGCTCTGACTTGTTCTTTGGGCCACAGCCGGCGTCCGCTGGCGCTCCAAAAAGGACCAATTCTAAATTGTCCACGCTTTCGTGGTGCGGTTTGGGGGGCCGATACTTCGGCTCTTGGAATTAGCCCGGCGATTGCCTCCCTAATTAACGGGACCGGTGTGACAGTTCACTAGCACTAAATAAAAATTACACTCAACTTTTTATATTTATTTATGAGTTTTAGTGTACCTCAGTTTTTTTTATAATTGTAATAGGAAAACACACTGAAATTATTGCGCTGACGCCTGTGCTGCCACTGCTCGACGTTTTTTTTTTCGGCGCAACTAGGTTCGCGTTCGCACTACTTACTCATTTTCATATGGTCTGTGGTTGGCGAGCACATGGATGTGCGAGCTTGTGAGCTATGTTTTGATCGTGTGTGTGTGTCGCAGATTTGCGTTTCTACTTATTCGTGATGAAGGTTAGTGTATATTTATCTTTATGGAGCGCGAAGTAGTTGTGGATTTTGCTGCTGGGTGGAACAAACACATCGTAAACACGTCTTCAGCTATCTGCAAGCCTGTTCGCTCGTCGGACAAAGGACTGTGCATGCATCAGCGTGCAGGTGAGTGGCATTTCCAGCAACATTTAATGCTCTTACAATACATTGTTGAGTGGTTGCGCTATTGAAAGAGAAATGATTTGCTCTTATTCACCGTATCTATTGCTAGCCGTATCGGACTAAATTACCTCTATTACCGCCTGCATACCCTCTTGCTTCCCTTGTCACCACTGCAGTGCCAGTGTACTTTTGCAGTTAAAAGTTCATTTCCGCAACACTACCTCGCTTGAAAAAACATTGGGGCGGGGTTGTAGCTGCATTCATACTGGCACTTTTCTACCATTGGCTTTATGTAATGTTAACGGCTGAGTGTTGGGGCCTTGGGCCGCATTTTTTAGAGATGTAAAGTGTATGTAAATCAGTAAGTGAACAAATCATTGTCGCATCACTTCACTGGCATAGCCAGGCGGTTGCGCACAGATTTTTTTAGGCCGGGCGTAGGGAGCCCAAATTGACGACCATATTCGTTTGCCCGGCCTATTCAGATAAGCGGACCCCCCCCCCTCCCCGCACGCCTAAAAAAAAAATCTGCCCACATCACTGCGTCACTTGCTTCACCTCTGCGCTGAACGTACTATTTTATAAGCGCACCATCAAGCGAGCAGTTTACATATTGACAGAACAATTGGAGGAGGAATGACCCAAATCTTTCAGATTTCTTTAGTGATGCAAAACCTTAGCAAAACTGAATATTGTAAAAGACAATCATAAATGCTGTATGTTCTCGTTAGCGCTGTCATTATTCTGCATCATGAAATCTTTATGCGCTGTGAAAACTTGGCATGTCGTTGAAGTCACATATCGACGTTATTACCAATCGACGAAAATTTCGACAACCTCAATAACGCCGTTTGGGATTTGCCGCATGCACATAATTAGGCTGATTCCCACTTGGCTGTTCTTAACCTGACTTCACTGCTACCAAATGAAACAATATTTGATGCATGTATTTTACTTTTTTTTCAGGGATATGACACAAATTTGGTTATACTGCAGATAAAGATGCTCCCAACGATGCTAAAGTACAGAAAGCAAGTGAATTTTGGTAAGTGCAGACTTTTTGTACTACGTATATGAAAGCATCGTTTTTAGGGGCAAACTGTGCATGTGTTGGCCAGAGAATAGTTCATTATGCCACATGGTTACACTGACACTGACAATTCGACATGGCTCCGCTGGCCCGTGTGTGTGCTCACACTGTTACCGTTAAGATAAAATGTTTATGTTTTCATTGCAGGGATTGCTGTTTGTACATAAAGCCAACTGCCAAGATTTGTTTACGCTGGTACTCCTAAAAGTATGCTTTCCCTATTTACATAGATTTTGGCTTGCACAAAGCATAACACTTGGGCCTAGATTCACAAAGCTGTCCATGCGCAGGCCTTCATAACAGCGTTTCTTGACTTGCCTTTACCCTGTTTTCTGCAGATGTTTCGTGCCACAGCATGTTGACCTCCCCCACTCTGAAATATTCGCGTTCAAGTTCCGCAAGAGTGGGCTTAACTTTCTTGTGCACCTGTTTGCTAGTCCAAGATACTGAAGTGTTATGCTCTTACTAGAGGTGGCAGTGTTTCTAATGTTTGTATTTCCATCACATTGACCAAGTATGCGATCTTGGCTTGACTGGTAGCACATCCTCAACAAATGTCTTTGTGGCACATGAAAAAGGCAGTACAAAATAAATAGGCAGACATTCACACCGGGAGCTAACTTCTAATAATGCTTTTTTTGGAAACCATGGTGTGCTTATTCCAATTTGTCTAACAAGCAGTGACCTGTTTGGCTGTGAACCAACAAGACGAACTAATAAAAGCTTCCCATCTTGTTGCTCTCAAATATATATGTATTGGCAAGCTATCTGTGACACTTTCAAACAAAGAATCAGAATATCTGTGCATGCCTTAAGATATATTGCTTCGTTTACATATCTCGTGGCTGTGACTCGTCAACCGAGTGAACAAATGCACCCTAGTTTTCTAAATTTAAAGCATTTTTTGAAGGTAGCACTGTCTACATTTATTTGTCGATAGTTTTGTCCAGCCGTTTGCATCAGGTACAAAGAAATATACTGAAGATTATTATGTAGCCTCTGCAAATAGTTGCTTTCAAGCAGGCTTTGCATGCTTGGCTTGTGCCTACAGGTATTGCACAATTCAAGACGCAGCAGCGTATGATAGAACAATAGAATCGAGAGCAACTATGTGCACGAGCTAAATGAGTATTTTAACATGAGCGGACAGTACGTGTTATTTGCCACACACATGACCTCATTTAGAATGCCCATTGGTGAATGGGCTTATAGAAATGTCACTCAGCTGTGTATAGGAAACAAGTTAACTGAACCTAAGGGTATCTTTAACTGCTACAAATATGCCTTGTTGAGGTGCTGCACATTTTCTTCCAGAATATTGCTGTCTGAGACATCATGTGAAGAGCGTCTACCACATCAGCATTTATATGGCTTGCCAAGTAACGTTTGGCCGAACCATCCTTTTTTTCACATTTCGTTCTGCAGTAGACATCCTAGAATGTAAGCGCTGCTGCAGTGTGTGTGACTCATTGTTATGAATTGATTCTGGCATGTTTAACCTCACACTTCTATTTTTTTTCTTGCAGCAATGAGATGCTTCACATATGCCTGCGGTGACGTTCTGCTGCGCTAGCCTGATGGAAACACCAGCTGCGAAACTTGAGTTCTTCAGAATTGGAGAAGTTGCCCTTCTCTCACCAATGATGACACAGACTGCCCTATGCTAGAAATTCAAGATTGTTTTTCCATGGATGACGCAGAAAACCTTTGATGTATTATGGTGTTTGTTTAGTGCTGGCTGTGGTGTGGCGAAGTGTACTTTTACGTGTGGTCACACGTCGCCTCATAAAAAGAACAATAAAGCATTTATTTTCCTTTCAATATTGTCCACTTTTTGTGTTAGAAGCACCCAAGCAGTGCTCTTCCAAGGAGCTCTCGCCATGTGTTAAGCGTGTGACAAGCATACTCGAGATAAATACTCATTTCCCCAACGAGTAACTGGAAGCATGTGCAGTTGGTTTTCAGAGAGTGACTGCGAACACGTGGGAGGAACGGTAAAGAGTAACTGTTGCTCTTAGAAGAGCAACTGGTGGGAGTAATGGTTGGTCGGCAGGGAGCAACTGGTGGGAGTAACTGTTGGTCTGCAGGGAGGAACTGGAGGGAGTAACTGTTCATCCCCCGAAAGAGGAACTGAAGGGAGAGCAACGGTTCCTCCCTCTGCAGTTACTCCTTATAGGAGAGTAATGGGAGTGGCAATGCAATTGCTCCCTGAAAGGAGCAACCCCTATACCCCTGTTGCTCCGTTTTGGCTTAGAGTGCTGCCTCTCTGAACACTTGCTTTGCCTCTTTGTACAACTTAACTGCTTCATCAAGCGTTGCTGCTCCCAAAATGACATCATCCACGTAGATCGCTTTCTGCAGTGTCCTTGTCGTATCAGAAAACTGGTCTTCCACTTGTTTCAAATGGTGTTTAATTTTAGCTGCCAGTATAAACGTGCTTGGTGTTGTTCCGAACGTTACTCTTGTCATGCGCCATGTTTGCACTTCATTCATTAACCTTCCTTCAGCGTCATGCTTCCACCACAAAAATCTCATTGCATCTCTATCCTCTTCATGTATAGAGATTTGTAGAAATGCCTTTACAACATCTCCTACTAACGCCACCTTTTCTTTTTGGAAATTAATGAGCAGCGATAGCATGTCCTCATTCAAATTGGGTCCTGCCTCTAGGTTCTCGTTTAGAGACATGCCTTTTCTAGAATGTGATGAGGCGTCAAACACTACTCGAATCTTTGTTGTGGCTCGGTCCTCTCTAATGATCGAATGATGTGGCATGTAGTAGCAAAGTGCATTTGGCTGTCCTGACGGCTCTTGGACCTCCTCTGCGACTCCTAATGCCATTAACTCTGATATAGCTTTGTCGTAGTGATACAGCATGCCTTCATTTTTTTGCAGCCTTTTAGTCAGTTGCTGTAGTCTTTTTATCGCATTTTCCTTGTTGCTTTCCAAGTTTACGTCCTGTTTTCATGGCAAGCTGACTTGATAGCGACCGTTTTGTTGTAAAATCATGCGCTCGAATTCTTCGACCACTTCATTTCCGGTGTTATCCAAACTATTTCTTGTGATCCCCATTGACTCCAGGCTCCAGAACGTCTGCAGCTCTTGCTGGAGTTCTGTCTCCGCAGCTTTGACCTTCAGAACCATGACTGCTTGATTATGTGTTAGTTTTGTCTTGCTTTGCTCTGCCGGCCCTTGCAATACCCATCCCAGTATAGTTTCGACAGCCATCAGTCTTTCCTCGATTCTTTGAGTTCTACCAGTAAAGAATTCCCAATAATAGTCTGAGCCGATCAGTAGTTCTACAGAATTTGTTGCAGTCGTCTTGGTCCTGTGATCAGCCACTTGCATATTTAGCAGTTTCATTTTCTCGCTGAGTTTCTTAGTTGGAGTGGGTATACAACTGTGCGAGATGACGTCGACTTGTAACGCTTTAATCACTGTTGTCGTGCTTGTTTCTCGTGATCCTACAGTCACTTGCACCACGTTCATTAGTTTGACCTTTTCGTCTCCTCCAAATGAACCAATCGTCAGCCTTTCCTGTCGCAACACCTTCGCACCCATTTCTTTCGCTAATCCCGCTTCAATAAATGAACGTTGACTTCCGCTGTCTAATAACAAACGGCAATGTCGGCCACATGTTTCTCCTTCTACGCACGCTACGGCCGTCTGCAAAAGCACAAACCTATGTTTGATATTTTCGGTTGCGTGTAGCATAGACGTCGTCGCTTCGGCTTGCGCTGTTGAGACCAGCTCTGCGCTTGTTTTCTGCATTACCGTTCTACACACTGACGTGGCATCCTTGCATTGCTTGCATTTAACTTGGGCCTTGCAAATGCGTGCAGTGTGGTTTGGTCGCGTGCATCTGAAGCATGCTCTATTTTCAGTAAGCATAGCTTTCTTTTCATACATTGGAATGCTTCTACGACAGTTTTCGGTTGCGTGGGTTTTCTGCTTGCAGAAGAAGCATATTCTGTCCACTGAGCTATAGAAGCTTGAAGTTGTGCGCATCTGTCCGCGGTTCTTTCTTGATTTTGCAGTTATCCTCTCTTGTTCACGTTGTGTTTCTTCACGAAAAACCGCTTGCTCTCTTAAGAATAACATAATCCTGTCCAGCTTTTCCTCGCACGCTTTTCCCGTTGCGTTGTTTTGCTCGCCATTTTCTGAAGCTGAGCTGTTTCTCATAGCCTCTTTTGACTTGAACTGCACTGATAATTCTGGTGGAATTGCTCTTTTCAATACCGGTAACAACATCGATGCATCGCTCTCGCTTTCCACTTTTAGTGACTTGAGTGCCAATATCTTAACTTGCACTCTCTGTATTAGCTTATTTAAGTCATTGGTATCTTGAACAGACCTCACTTTCTCCAAATTCAATAGCTCATTCATGTGCATTTCAATGGAATGTTCTCGATTGCCGAACGTTTTTTGCAGTATTTTGATTGCGTTATCATAATTTTCCTCTGCCGAGTACTGAAGTCCTTCAATAGCAGCCGCAGCTTTTCCGGTTAATGATGCTAACAAGTAATTGAACTTCTGTCCCTTGCTCATGTTCGGTCTCAGGTGAACTGCCGACTCGTACTGAGACCAAAAGCGGTTCCACTTCAAAGTTTTTCCCCAAAACTTTATCATTTCAAGCTTTGGTAGCTTAACTAGTTCCGTTGCTTTTTGTCCTGTACTTGAGGGCATCACCTGCCTTGTCCTATCGCTTCAATTCGATTGTTCAGGCTGTCGAAGTCTGGTTTCTATTGCAGATAAGATCGCCGTTAATTTCATGTCGTACTCTATGACGCTTTCGAATTCAGCTTCGGCGTTGTCTTCTGTTAGAAACTTTTCCATTTGCTCGCTTGCGCTCTTGAGACTGTCGCTTATTGCTTTAATCTGCGCCTGCATTGTAAGCAGCTGCTCCCGGTTAGCTCCATCATTAATTTGCTGCTCGGCTGCGTTAATCAGTCGCGTTATTTGGGAGCGAAGCGCTTTCCTTTTCTTCGTTATCACTTCTTTGCTCATATTGAGGCGGTTAACAATGACTCCTTACTTGTCAATCGTTCGTTCTGATGCTCGTACTCTCCACCGTGGTCTCGTCGCTCGATCCAGGTCGATCCTCTGCTCCTCCGCCGTTTTCTTCTCTGCTGCTCCGTGGCAGGTTGACCTTTCTTGCCGGCGAGGAGGTAGTATCCTGGTCACGGCACTAATATTAAGACGATCGAGACCAGGGACTGCTTCGAACGAATACGGTTTATTGGAAGAAGGGAAGTAGCGCGCGCTCGCTCCAGGCAGCACTCTTCTTTCTTCTTCTTCCGGCGTTTGATGATGATATTTTATACCTCCATTGCATCGAGTATGAATCTCTTGATCATTTCTTTTTAACGTGCAGATTATTCACCAATCAGAGGAAAACACTTCTGAACGAACCGCTTCAAAGGTTGAGATTAAAATTATCCCTTCCGGTTCTTCTTTCTTTTGGGGCTACCGTGCTTGGTTTTAGCCAAAGGAGTGCTTGCGAGTTCCTTCGGGAGATGAGAAGAATAGAATGCTAAATTCATCGTTAAAAAATATCGAAATAAAGCATATTGCCGCATGTTGTTAGGCACCTACTGAAGTCTTGCGCCGCTTCCTGCTCCTATGAATTCTGCCAGACCAACTGACAAGCCAAACGCGCCAAGCTATAAACGCGCCATGCAACGCTGGCTGCACGTGTCACGACCCCACGCGATGGAAAAGGAAGGCTGGGGGTTTTTTGAAGGAGCGGCACGCGGCGAGACGCAAAAAGAATAGGTTGACGAAGGTTTCTCTAGTGAGCTCAGGGCAACCCTTGTGTATTTAGTTGACGGCACAAGTTCGCCATAAATAAATAGCTGTTTTAGCTTCCGGCGTTGTATTTGTTCGTTACAAACTGGTGGAGGTGCTGGGTATGATTCCAAGCCCATCTCAGGTTAGAGAACATATCCCAGAACCCCGAAGGTTGGAACCAGCGCAGTTGACTCACGTACACAAACGCACGAGTCGGCGCCTACGAGGTGAGCAACCCGAGTTTGTTTAACTCTTCGATTCTTCGAGACCAGTGGAGGACGTAAGTTCCGGAGCCCCTGCAATGGCCACCTATGCGACTTAATTTCCATCTCACATCATCATGGACCCGCCCCGAATACCAGAGGTGTTCCACAGTGATATTTTCGAGGGCTCCGAGGACTGGCTCGACAGTTTAGAACGCGGCGCCAGACTGAACGGTTGGAGCGAAGACAGAAAACTTCGCTACGTGTACGTGGCACTGCAATATTCTGTGCGTACGTGGTTCGAAAACCACGAAGCGTCCTTATTGACATGGGACGACTTTTGAAGAGAGTTTCTTACCACGTACCCAAACACGGACCGCAAAGAAAAGGCAGAGGCCGCTCTTCAGCCTCGAAACCAACGGAACAACGAGACCGTCGTCATGTACATTGAAGACATGTCCCGACTGTTCCGCCGGGCCGACCCGAACATGGCTGAGGAAAAGAAGTTACGGCACCTGATGTGTGGAGTGAAGGAGGAGCTTTTTGCAGGCCTGGTGCGTAATCCACCCCGCTCTCTTGCTGAGTTCAGATCAGAGGCGACAATGATGGAAAAGACCCTGCAGCAGCGCGTGTGCCAATACAACAGGGACGGAAGCGTCTCATCTGTTAGCGTGGCGTCGACAACCCTCACGAGTAACATTGACCTCTTGCGTGAAATGGGGAGGGCTGTCCTAAGGGAAGAACTTCAGAGAATACAAATGACTCAAGGTTATTTAGCGATGTCCTCACTTGCCGACGTTGTGCGTGAAGAAGTGCGGCAAGCGGTTCTTCATCCACAACCTCAGGTACTACAGCGCGCACAACGGGAGCCTCTACCTCAGTTGTCATAAGCACAAGTTGTACGACAGGACTTCGGGCGCAAAAATCGGACGGCTGCGACTGCTGTGATGCATCCGATGTTTTCTCCGAGTACGCCGCTAGCAATGCCGGAAGCAAGACCACGTAAGAGCGATGTATGGCGCACTGTAGACCGGCGGCCCCTTTGCTACCACTGCGGAGAAGCAGGTCACCTTTACCGGGCGTGCCAGTATCGTCGAACGGGACTGCGTGGTTTTCCAGTCAATGCACCATGCCCATGGAACGGTGAACTGCCCTACGAAATCGAAGAATACTTGTCTTCATGCTATTCACCTCAAGACACGCAACAACGGGAGTCGTGTTCGACAGCACCGACGCGCTATCGGTCACCAAGTCCTCGTCCGTCATCAAATTTCCGAAGATTACGCTCACCTAGCCCGCAGCGTGAAAACTAGAGCCAGCGACCTCTAGAGGTGAGGCCGCTGATATGCTGACAATTGAAGACCCTCCAGTGTTAGCCCGACAGGACGGCCGTAGTTACGCAACGACGGACAAGTGCAATAGTAGCGACGTTACCTCCGAGATATTAGTCACGATCGACGACTTCGAGGCTATTGCGCTAATAGACACTGGTGCAGACTATTCCGTTGTCAGCCATGCTCTCGCAAAGAAGCTGAAGAAAGTGGTGACTGAATAGACCAGACCTCAGATACGTACCACTGGAGGGCACTTAGTTAGTCCCGTGGGGTTATGCACCGCAAGGAATAAGAGGATTCGTGTATGTCGGCAGCTTTATAGTGCTTCCTGAATGCTCCCGTGAACAGATTATAGGCATGGACTTCTTGCAAACAAACAATGCAGTCATCGACTTGCAAGAGTCCCAGGTTTCGTTTTCTACAGAAAATGCCGTCGCCATCTGTCATGCGGAGAAACCAATTGTTCTTCCTCTGCGCATTGTGGACGAAGACGTAACCATGCCGGCACGTTCCAGTGTGACCGTTCTTGTGAGGAGTATAGTTCTCCGTGACTATGATGGATTAGAGGACTGAAACATCGAACTGCTACTAGAAAAAGGTCTATGCGTGGCAAGAGGCCTGGTGAGCCTTCGTGATGGATGTGCGTATGTCCTATTAACTAACTTCGGAAAGGAGCTGCAGCATATCGCGAAAGGAACATCCGTAGCATCGCTGCATGAGTATGTGCAAGTCTCAGTTGTTTGCGCTCTTGATAAAGCTTCAGAGACAGTAGATAACGTACTACAATTAGTAGACATTGACAGAGAGCTCTCGTCATCTCAGAAACAACAGATTACTGACCTCATCAGAGAGTTCGCCGAGTGCTTCTCGCCCTCGTCGAAAGTCGGACGTACTCCCGTCGCAAAACACCGCATCGTGGTCGAAAAACACGTGAGACCTGTGCATCATCGCCCATACCGAGTAGCGCCAAAAGAAAGGGAAGCCATCAAGAACCAAGTGCGGGAAATGCTCAACGATGACGTAATCTAGTCATCCAACAGCCCATGGGCATCGCCGGTAGTGCTAGTCAAAAAGAAGGACAACACTCTGCGATTTTGCGTTGACTACAGAAAGCTGAACCAAGTCACAAAGCGTGATGTTTACCACTTCCGCGGATCGATGATGCCTTGGATAAGTTACGCAATGCTCACTTCTTTTCATCATTGGACTTAAAAAGTGGATATTGGCAGATCGAGGTTGATGAACAAGATCGCGAGAAGACGGCGTTTGTGACCCCAGATGGACTATGCGAGTTCAAAGTGCTTCCTTTCGGTTTGTGCTCTGCTTCCGCTACCTTCCAGAGGATGATGGACACTGTGCTCTCTGGACTCAAGTGCCAATCGTGTCTCGTCTACCTCGACGATGTAGTGGTTTTTTCTTCTACCTTCAAGCAGCACATCCACTGACTGAGAACGGTACTAGATGCTATTCGCGTGGCAGCACTGACCTACAAACCGGAAAAGTGTCACTTTGGATTTCATCAGCTTCGGTTCCTCGGGCACATAGTTAGTGCGGAAGGCGTCCGCCCAGACCCGGAAAAGATTGCAGCAGTTGAAAATTTTCCGAAACCGCAAGACAAAAAGGCTGTCAGACGATTCCTTCGACTATGTGCCTACTACAGACGCTTTGTTGAAAACTTTGCTAAGGTCGCTGAGCCTTTGACATGGCTAACGAAAGAAAGTCTAGCATTCTCTTGGCGAGAACAACAAAAAGCAGCTTTCTCAGAGTTGCCACGCCGTTTGCACTCTCCTCCAATACTTGCCCATTTTGATGAAGAGGCCGATACAGGCATACATACCGACGCGAGTAACGTTGGTCTGGGTGCCATCCTCGTTCAGTGGCAGAATCAAGAAGAAAAGGTCATCGCTTACGCAAACCGTACTCTATCGATGCTGAGTTTAATTACTCAGCGACAGAGAAAGAGTGTCTCGCAGTTATATGGGCCATCAGCAAGTTTCGCCCATACCTCTACGGGAGACCGTTTCGAGCAAACAGTGATCGCCATTCGTTGTGTTGGCTGGCAAATATCAAGGACCCTTCCGGAAGACTTGCTAGATGGAGCCTGCGTCTGCAAGAACATGACATCACAGTTATTCACAAGTCCGGTCTCAAGCACAATGACGCGGATTGCTTGTCTCGCGCACCTGTTCAGTCTCCATCATCTGACCAAGAACAAGACATCCCATTTCTTGGAGTTATGAATGTGTCGGAGACGGCTCGTCTTCAGCGAATGGACCCGGAACTACGCCCGCTCATCCAATATTCAGAGGGTCACCAAATTAAGGTACCACAAGTTTTGGCCCGTGTATTAACGTCCTATGTGCTCCAGGAAGACTTCCTATACAATCGCAACTTCTGAAACAGCGGTAAGACGTTGCTGCTTGTTGCACCATCATCACTGCGAGCAGAAATCTTAGAAGTGTGTCATGACGAGCCATTGGCTGGCCATATGGGTAGTAGTCGCACTTTGGCCCGAATGCGCCGGAAGTATTATTGGCCAAAATTAAGGGCTTCGGTGCACCATTATGTCAAGTCATGCCGGGATTGCCAAAGACGCAAAATACCACCATTGAAACCATCGGGTCTGTTGCAACCGATAGAGCCACCAAAAGGGCTATTTCAGCAAGTGGGAATAGATTTGCTTGGTCCATTTCCTCTCTCTTTATCGGGAAAGCGCTGGATTGTTGTAGCAACAGACTACATGACTCGATATGCTGAGACATCACCTCTCGCAAAAGGAATGGCAAACGAAGTAGGCCAGTTTTTCGTCACTCAGATTGTACTACGACATGGCGCACCGCAGGTTGTCATTACAGACAAAGGAACAGCATTTACTACCCGTTTGATGCAGTGTGTTATGAAGCTCACCAACACCGACCGTAGAAGGACTACAGCATACCATCCGCAAACAAACGCATTAACCGAAAGACTCAACAGAACTCTCGCCGACATGATCTCAAGGTATGTGGACATTGAGCACCAGACATGGGACAGTATTTTGCCTTATGCTACATTTTCGTACAATACCGCAGTACAAGAAACGACACACTTCACGCCATTTCAAGTTGTTTATGGTCGGGTGGTCACAATGACCTTAGACGCGATGTTACCAGTCAACGATGCAAATGAGAGTGACCCGCACATCGGCGACTTCAGAGAAAGGGCGGAAGAGCACGGCAATTGGCAAGACATTGTATCATTTTACAACAAATCTCCAACGCAAGTTGCTATAATCTCAAGCGGAGAGACATATAGTACAACCCCGGAGACAGCGGCGGCTGCATTTCCGATGGAGGCGGAAATGTTGTAGGCCCGTGTGCTCAGATTTGGCTGCACGTTAATGAACCCCTGTTGGTCGAAATTTCCGGAGCCCTCCTTTATGGCGTCTCTCATAATCATATGGTGGTTTTGGGACGTTAAACCCCACATATTATTCAATCATCAAATCAACCCCGGAGACAAAGTGTGGGTGTGGACGCCTGTACGCGCACCTGGCCTATCAAAAAAACTGATGCGGCGCTATTTCAGCCCTTACAAAGTTCTTCGCCGGTTAGGCACGCTAAACTACGAAGTAATTCCTGAAGGCTAAGTGTGCTCAACCCGACGCAAAAATCACCCAGAAGTCGTACATGTAGTACGAATGAAACCGTACTACGAAAGGCACTAAACGAGACAACTGATAAACGTGCTCAAGCATCACATCAATACTGCTGTACAAAACTGTTCGACTTCAGCGTACGCATCGGGACGATGCGTTTCGGGAGGAGGACTAATGCCGCATGTTGTTAGGCACCTGCTGAAGTCTTGCGCCGCTTTCTTCTCCTATGAATTCTGCCAGACCAACTGACAAGCCAAACGCGCCAAGCTATAAACGCGCCATGCAACGCTGGCTGCACGTGTCTCGACACCACGCGATGGAAAAAGAAGGCTGGGGGTTTTTCGAAAGAGCGGCACGCGGCGAGACGCAAAAAAAATAGGTTGACGAATATTTCTCTAGTGAGCTCAGGTCAACCCTTGTGTACTTAGTTGATGGCACAAGTTCGCCATAAATAAAAGCTGTTTTAGCTTCCGGCGTTGCATTTGTTCGTTACAATATTCATTAAAAATTAACATTTGAAATTATGAACACTTCCTTTTAAATAGCCAGACACCGATCGTTTCATGGCCGATCCTCCATGGTGGGTTGCACCAGGATAAAAAAAGGGACAATCAAACAAACACTAAGTAGATTGCTAGAACAATATTGTTTACTTAAGGCTGAATACTACATTAAAGATTTGCTGTTTAACGTATTACAGCTTCCTGATGTAGGCCAAAAGATCATTGAAGTTGCTTCAGTAAGCTACTACCTTTTGTTATTAGACAATAAGCATCTGCTTTCAGTGTAGGTAATAAGTTATACCGAAGGTATAGTAATTTTTCTAAAAAAATGTGTAAACTTTTTGAGCAAAATGATTCAAGATGAATAACAGGACAGGTAAGATCACCATTGAATAAATTACGATACATTTGACATTTCTTCGCACTAACCAGTGTCTTAAGAGACATATGTATATGAATGGGGGGTCGAAATATCACCTACTCATGTCATGCTTTTAAAAGGCATTTGTATCTTACACAGATAACATGGTGTTCAATAATTGTGATGGCATGATGAACAATCAGTATGCATTAGGAATGCTTACAGATTTCTTGTATTTATGCTACCTGTAATGAATTAGACAATATAATTTCAGGAGAGACAAGTCGACATGAGCACTACAATAAAAGAGCTAGACTAGTTGGTTTGTCTTCCTGTTAAAAGTGCGGCATGCAAACATGTGCCGCAGAGATGCCGTCTAACAACTGAAAAGATGCACAGCAGCAGAAAAGAAAGCAGGCATTCGAACTTGCCTGTGCATATCTCCTGTGCCCATGTTTGCATGTTGCATATCTTAACTTTGCACTTGTGATAACTATAAACTAGTGGCAAAGACTTTAACCTACGCATTTTTATTTCAGTTGAAACTCTTCGTCTTACCTGTATTGTTTCAGTGCTAAAATGCTGCTCAATTTTTTAAAGACAACTGTCTTTCTTGGGGACCTTCGACGGAAAAATTTTGGTCTGTCTGTCTGTCTGTCTGTCTGTCTGTCTGTCTGTCTGTCTGTCTGTCTGTCTGTCTGTCTGTCTGTCTGTCTGTCTGTCTGTCTGTCTGTCTGTCTGTCTGTCTGTCTGTCTGTCTTCTGTCTGTCTGTCTCTCTCTCTGTCTGTCTGTCTGTCTGTCTGTCTGTCTGTCTGTACATTTGTCCATTTGTCCATATGTCCGCCCTAACGATACCTCAAACGGCACCAAACAGCTAACCCTATCCGCAGTGTCCACCTATAGTGCTCATGGTTTAGCGTTCATATTTGTGCGATTGTCAATTGAAAATTGGCCCGAATCTACATGTTACACTGTAACTGTCGTCGAAAGACGACAATCTAGCGTCTGGAGAGAGTGAACAAAACCTTTATTTGATGTTCTGCGCAAGAAAATCGGTGAATGGTATTCTGAAGGCGATGCGTTAGAGTTCCTCGAGTGTGTAGCGCAGGCAAACAAAGGATGGATGGATGGATGGATGGATGGATGGATGGATGGATGGATGGATGGATGGATGGATGGATGGATGGATGGATGGATGGATGGATGGACGGACGGACGGACGGACGGACGGACGGACGGACGGACGGACGGACGGACGGACGGACGGACGGACAGACGGACGGACGGACGGACAGACGGACGGACGGATGGATGGATGGATGGATGGATGGATGGATGGATGGATGGATGGATGGATGGATGGATGGATGGATGGATGGATGGATGGATGGATGGATGGATGGATGGATGGATGGATGGATGGATGGATGGATGGATGGATGGATGGATGGATGGATGTGGCTGTACCCTTCAGATTGGGCGGCGGCTAACGCCGCCTAGCCGTAATACTAATAATAGGCACGTTAGACAAAAGTGCCATCTGGCAGTTATCTTCGAAAACGAAGGCACGCGCGACAGCGGAGAAAGATGCGCGCCAGTCTCGGAGGCGGTAAGGTGTAGAATAAAGAGCGACGGGCAGGTGCCACCACCGTGTCGTCGTAGCAAAGTGTTGGAAACACCTTCTTGAGCATCGCGTTGCACTGTCAGCGCAGCGCGATAACGCTACAAAACTGCTGAAAAAACACCATAAACAAAGAGTCCCTCGCACAAGGACAAGTGGGCTAAAGATGTCAGGTCAGTGTGCACGATATAGCACAATCACAGCACAATCTAGTGGAGTGACCTTTCAAAGAGCTTTAAGTAAACTCTCATGGGGTGTCTACTGCAGGTACACTAGGTAGTATTCACTACAGCAATAGTCATCATTTTGCATAATAACAAAGCACCCAGTGTGCATCTGTAAGGTGTTTACGTAGCTTGCGCACTTTGTTGATGCTGCGGCCAATAATGATGAGGATGGCGAATCATGGTTTGGCCCTTCGTAACGAGTGGGAAGCTTTCGATCATCCATTCATTAAGCAGTTCACATGAAGTGATGTTTTTTTACAAGCCTACTCTTCTTCCAAGCAATTAATGTGATTCGTCACCTAACATGATGCCTGGAAATAGTGTTTTTGCGAAGAATATTCAAGCACTTCCACGATTTTATGACAGGATGAATTATCACCATCTGGATTCCGGCTTAGATTGCTAACACGCTAAGCTTTCTATCTCAGTAAGAATGACATCTGCAAACAATATTGTCACTAAAACTGGCTATTGTGGGCTCATAAATTACACTGCAAAACTTTTTTCTTCTGTGTACAGAAATCATACAGCCCTACCAATGCAGAACAGCTGTGCGATACGATTGTATGCTTATTATGAAAAAAATTGCACACTTGGGCAGCGATTACTGCATATTTTCTAGCAAAAGCACATAATCTTAGGCCAAATTAGTCATATGCTGGAACCAAGTTAGGCCTTGGGGCCATTCCTAAATTCTGTACTTTTGAGCAACAATGATGCTCATATTGTACGCTATGACCTTCATGCACGAGTTTAAATTGACAACTGCCTCACGACCAAGACAGAGCAGTAGGTTTTAAGAGGCTTACTAGATGACTAGGAGAATTTGATAAGACTTGACAGAAAATAGAGCTGGCTGCTATCTCTGCAATCATGCAAGATACACGCATTTAACACTTTTTTTATGGTCCACGATGAGGGCATGTCAATTTCAGTTCATCTGAGCTGCATACCCTCTTCAATTGAGATGCACTCTTGAAATTATAAAGCCCTTAGGTTTTAAATCTTTACATTATAAATTAAGATATGAATATAGAGTTAAAATTCCTTACTTTTTAAAACCTTGAGTGTGGAGCATTACTTGGATGTTCCTTTGAGCCTTCCATCATTTTACTGATAAAATTTGCAACTCGTTTTTTGAACCGCATTCACTACAGCGGCACAGTTCTCACCCTTTTCTTTACAGTCTTCAAGTGATGCAAGTGTATTCTGGATGAGAGGCAGGTTTGTTTGGACACTCTGCACGCCAATTTGAAATACAGGTTTCATGTAATGCCTTAATTTCTGTGGCAGTATTTAAGGTCTTTCGTGGAAAGTTGCTATTAAGACCTGGGTTTTATTCGTCAGCCTACATAATTACCAATAAGAAGGTTATGCAATGCACCAGGCAGGGCTCGGCGAAACACCAAGGCATGCATTGCTCGTCTCAAAACACTTTGCGTAATGATATTTTGCACCAACCTGTGCACAAAAGAGCACGGAATTTAGAATAATGTGCCTGGCAGTGCCACCTGAAGGTGTTGGAGCAGTGTAGAAATTTTGGCTAGTTGAAGTGGTTTCATCTTGCTCAAAATGCATGTTGGGGCAGGATGCTAAAAAAGGGAGAAAAACAAGTGCAGAATTAGAAGTGCTTATGAGTCGCCACTCTGTTACGTGAGGAGTGCTTGCATTAGCTACAGAAAGAAGTGCGCATATGTAATTAGAACATGCCACATGAGTTCAGCAATTTTAGAAAATTTCAGATTTCCACTTCTTCTTACTTATATCGCATTGATGCAGCTAACTGCAGTTTTATTTAATATACTATATGGACCACATATATAAAAAAATGCCAGCCACTACACTGACCAGATTTTGCTGCTGTAGCACAGCGAAATACTACCCTTGTACATCGGTGCTGCTTCTTTGGCATGAGTGACATGCAATCTCACACCGCTTGCTGCGATTTCTATGCTCATACCTTTTTACTTTGTTTATGATCAATCATTTTTGGCAGCACTGGTTGCGGCTGTGTACAAGCATTGACCCTTGTGTTTGCTCCGTCCAGGTTCGTTGTTTCTCGGTGCACTCCTTTCTGTTTTGCGTTTTTTCTCGCTTCCACTGCTGTCTTTAATATTGTTTATATAGTTTATTTTCTTTTTTTATTTTGTCTCTTGTGTTCCGTGTTTTGAGTTTACTTTTCTTCATTACTTATCTTGAGAATGCCGACTTGCGCGGAACTAGCAAAGGAATTACAGGCTCTTCGGCAGGAGGTCGCAGAGATGAAAACAAGCCTTGTGATGTTCAATGACCTCTGTGAACGTGTAAAGAATGACAATGAGGCACTAACTAAAGAACACAAGGTCCTGAGGGATGAGAATAAGAAGCTCAGTAAACAAATGTGTGATCTCGAACAATACTCGCGACTTAATAATGTTGAACTGAAGAGAATCCCTGAGACAAAGGGCGAAGACTGCTTGGCAGTCGTCCAGGTTATCGGTGAGAAGATTGGTTGTCCAATTGCCGATACAGACATAGACGCCGCGCGTCGGGTGCCCGCAAAGAATGGAAGCAACATTATTGCGTGATTCTGTTCCAGACACAAGAAGGCTGAATTCGCTAAGAAGGCAAGAAAGGCACGCCTGTCTACCACAGATATAGTGTTTTCTCAGAGCACAGGCCCTAAACTTGTGTCTGTGAATGACCATCTCACACCAGAGCGAAAGTGCCTTTTTGCACAGGCACTTGCGCTTAAGAAAACCAACCAGTGGAAGCATCTCTGAACTGACAATTGTACAATGAAAGCCAGAAAGGCGGATGACCATCGCGTGTTTCGATTGCACGCGCAGAAGATCTCCGAGTATTCTCTTAGATATCCTATCAGTCCCCATTTTAAACCGACCTTAGATCAACATGGCTGCGTTCTCGTGCCAGCAAACATCATATTTGCTACTCGAGAAGTCACCATCCCTATCACTACTTCACTTAAACATTCGCAGTCTTAGAAAGCACCAGGATGACCTTGTTGCGTTGATTTCCTTGCTTAAACATTCATTCTCTGTCATATGTTTATCTGAAACTTGGTTGTCTGGTAATGAGGATAACTTGTACGGATTGCAAGGTTATTATTCTGAATACTGTAATCGGGAGCTCTGTCGTGGTGGTGGTAGTGCCACACTTGTCAACTCATCTTTAACCTTCAAGACTGCAATTTCTCAGCAATGTTTGTAACTATACGCACTTTCCATTATCTATCTTTGTCTTGTATGTGCTTGAATTCTTACTTATACATTTTTAGTTGACTTATGTTGCCTTCCTGATTTGCGCATCTGACACTTGTTTCTTTATTTTGTCTTTTTTTTCTTGTGTGTTATAAAATGTTGTACCCACCCCCTCTGTAATGCCCTACGGGCCCTGAGGGTATTCTAATAAATAAATAAATAAATAAACCTACACACGCCGTAGTGACATAACCTTCAGCAATATTTTTATGTGAATCTGTTTGGCTTGAATTCATGGTGTTATACCATGGTGTTATATCATGGTGAATTCATGGTGTTATACCATTGAATAGCCGTAGTACTATTATAGCTTCCATTCATCGGTCGCCTTCATCATCGTATTCCGATTTTTGTAATCAGTTAAGCATCATTCTTAATAACCTAGTGAGGGAAAATAAAAACGTTGTCTTATGTGGTATTTTTAATATAAACATTATTGATCCTGATAGTGCATCGTGCTTAGAATATATGAACTGTTTATACTGTTATGGCTTTACGTCGCATATCTCAGCACCAACTAGAAACGATTTACTAGGTTCGAATACCCTAATAGATCATATCATCTACAACATTTCCACTGAACACGTTGCAGGTGTAGTAGATCATAGCATTACAGACCATAATCCCGTATTTTTCATTCTGGGCTCCGAAAATACCAAGGCCAGTAACATCTGTACGAAAGGCCGATTCGACGCGGACAAGTTTGTGCAAATAATTAGCACAGTAGACTGGACATCGGTGACTAATCTAGACTGCGCAGAAAAGGCTTTTGAGTCTTTCTCAGAAGTAATAGTTCAGGTATAGATGCATACACCACTTTCACTACTGTCACGAAGTGGTATCGTTCTCCTAGAAATCCATGGGTAAGCAACTCGTTGTTGAAGTTCAATAATAAAAAGAATAACCTTCATAAGAAACTAAAGTCGCGGCCTTATAACTTCGCAATGAAATGCCGCTTTCACAAATACTCAGCAACATTATCTTCCTTACTTAGGCGTGCTAAGCGCAATTACTACCGGAATCTCATTGTAAAAAACACAGGTAACACGAGACGCCGCTGGGAAATCATTAAAGAATTTTAGAACGAGAAAAACTGCTCAGAGCCCACAATAACAATAATGCAAGGCGACGAAATGTATACCGACCCTGTAAGAGTGGCCGCTACGTTCAGTGAGCATCTCTGCGCATCTGCGGATACGCAGCAATCACCAGGTCATTTACGCAATATACCACGGTGTACTCATTCCTTTATCTTCATTCCATGTCTGCAGATGAAGTCCTTCATGTCATCACATCACTAAAGACCACAAGTGCTGGTTTAGATAATATTGATTTTTTAAGTAAAACTAGTTTCAAACCTAATATCGTCACCTTTGGCAGTAATTATTAACAAGATGTTTTCAGCGGGTGTGTTTCCGAACTGCCTTAAGGCTGGTAAAATAGTTGCAGTTTTTAAGAAGGGTGATAAGACTTTTGTACATAATTATAGGCCAATCTGCATCCTGCCTTTCTTCGGTAAGGTAATTGAAAAGTTATTCCACAATAGATTAATGCGTTATCTGAAAAATCTCCACAACAATTCGGATTCCGTCAAGGATATTCAACTGAGCTGGCACTAATTACCTTCACGGAGGAAATCAAACAAGCTATTGATAGAGGGTTACTTGTGGGATCTGGGTTTATCGATTTGACGAAGGCTTTTGACACTATAAATCATCACGTTCTATTTGCTAAACTCGAATCATTTGGTATGTCTGGTCCACCACTAAGTTTTATTAAGAGCTACCTCAGTAACCCGTCTCAAATGGTTCATGTTAATGGCCATCTTTCAACGCCCTAGTTAATAGACGTTGGTGTTCCACAGGGATCAATTTTAGGCCCACTTTTATTTTTGATGTTTAATAATGATCTACCTACCATTCTTACAAGGACCAAGTGCATACTTTACGGTGACGGCACAACCACCTTTCAGTCATCTAAATCAGTTTCTTCACTCCAGTCTGACCTTAACACAGATTTACATATTATAACTTTATGGTGCCAGGCCAATTATCTTCAGATCAATGCTACTAAAACCGTGTTTATGTTGTTCCAATCCCCGCGCATTACACTTAACATACAACCTTCCCTTCACATTGGTAATGCCGTCATAAACATTTCCAGTGAAGCGCGGTTTCTTGGCGTCATCTTAAACAGCGAACTAAAATTTCATAAACATGCAGCATCACTCGTTAAAAAGATTGCATTTGGTAATCACGTTTCATCAAGACACGAACTTAATTTCCGCCTCACATCATACGTACTTTGTATTTTGATTATATTCATAGCCATATTTCGTATTGCGTATCATCTTGTTCCAACACATATTTCACGCAAATCGAACGTTTGCAGTGACTTCAGAATCAAGCAGTTAGATTATTGACTTTCAGCCCATTTTACTTCTCCTGCCGCTCGTTGTTTCCTCAGCTTAACATACTACCATTGAGACAATTATTTTGTCATAGAATGTCCATTGTCGCCTTTAGACTCATCACGCATGACATTTTTATTGCATGCATTGATCATCGTCACTTAACTAATGGTAACATCACCCGGTTTTCCCAGTGCAATAATCTTCTTTTGCCGGCCGTAAGGACAAACTATGGCAAGTTCTCAACCTTATTTACTAGCATAGCCATTTGTAATTCATTGCCTTTCGAATTGAAATCATTGCATAACATCCACATTTTCACTTCGCGCAGTAAGAAATATTACGTTCAGAAATTAATCAACTCATCCGATTTGTGTATTTAACTGTTAATAGCTCTCCACAGTTCTGTACTATTTTACTACTTCAATTTGCCTTTGTATAATTGATAACACTGATAATAAAACGTGTTCCATTTGTCACGTAGAGTTCATTAATATTGTTTTTTTGTCTTCACTTGCTTTTGACTATTTCCTTGTTAATTTTCAATAGTGAGTATTACCATTATGGCCCCGCCGCGGTGGTTTAGTGGCTAAGGTACTCGGCTGCTGACCCGCAGGATGCGGGATTGAATCCCGGCTGCGGTGGCTGCATTTCCGTTGGAGGCGGAAATGTTGTAGGCCCGTGTGCTCAGATTTGGGTGCACGTTAAAGAACCCCAGGTGGTCGAAATTTCCGGAGCCCTCCACTACGGCGTCTCTCATAATCATATGGTTGTTTTGGGACGTTAAACCCCACATATCATTCAGTATTACCATTATGTTGTGTATTGATCGTATTTTTATTGTTAATCAAGATTATTCATTATTACTCACAAGTCCGCATACTATTGCTGTATTTTTTGTAATTACACCATTCATGTAGCCATAGGAGGTCCCCCTGTCAGTTTCTCTGAAACTTTGGGACCTCCTGCTGTAATAACGCTAACCATGTAACTCAACTGAACTATTTATTAAACATTACTTGACTTGACTAGTCTAAATAAAATGCAAAACCTATCTTTTCATTTCAGTGAATTTCATGTTGCGTAATAATAGAATTTACAATATACCATTTCTTCTTTAAGTGCAAAAGAACCAAAAGCTTAATGAGTCATTACATAAAGTGACAAGCACGTACTTCTCCACGTAACTCTTAATCCTAGGTTGCATTGTAAGCACAGACGTCATCACATGGCTAGTTCTTTTTGATAGCAAACGTAATATGCGTGAAGAATTTGTGCATCTGGAAGCATCAGAGAAAGTCATACTGATTAGCAAATGAAATGTGTATCACTAGGAACTGCCAAGAAGTCGGATGCCATGACTATACAGAGATCTAGGGCTGTCAGCAGGAAACCGAGAAGGTGTGGGTTAACTTTGCTTTTTGTGGCATCATAAGCAAGTGTGCAGGCATATATTTATTTTGTTAAAAATGGTTCACTACTCACACTTAGAGACCTAAAATGTGTGTTAACAATAAGGGTCCAGTGCAGAAAAAGGCTGATTTGCTGCTCAAAAGTAAGATTTTAGCTGGTACAGAGTGTGCACCGAATTGCTTAGGATTGATTGCATCCCTAATAAACTTTACCATTTGAAATGACTCCGTGCTGGGCATGGGCCAGTTCTTAAGTTCATTTTTGAAAACAAGCAATAAAAGTTATTTATATTGTACTGCAGGTCCTGTCAAACCTTTTTTTTGAAATTTTTGTCACCAACACACCGAAATTCAGAGTTACGATGCTTGACTAAGAAAGTCGGAGTACATAACAAACATAGGTAGGAGCAAATAAGAAACAATGCTTTCCACAAGCACAAAAGTAGCGAATCGGGGCCTTTTGTCCAATGAAGGTTAGCGAATATTAGCACAAAAGATGTTCATCTTCAGCAGTGCGCATATTTGAAAGGATCCGCCTGTTGAGCTGGTTCAATGGCCGACTAGTTCGTTTTTATTTAGTATACTTGATTGTTCATATTAGTGGGTTTTGGGTATTCCGTAGACTTTTCATGCACATTCGATATACAGTAATTATCTTCTGTTTGCTTTAACTAGCCTTGATTTTTATTCCTTACTTCTCATATGAGAGGACATTAAGATGCTGTATATGTCAATTTTTGACATGCAATCTCACACTACTTGCTGCGATTTCTATGCTCATATCTTTTTACTTCGTTTATGATCAACCAGCTGCGTGATTATATTCTTTACTTGCCAACTATGTAATTCAATAATTACTTTGCCACGTGCAGTGACGAGTGCTGTAACATGCAGCACTAAGGTTCCCTAAACAGTAATTTCTCAGATGTATTCGCATGTTCTTTTATTTATATCTCACCGTTTTAAATTCACTCCTGCTCAAGACCAGCCGTGTGTACGAGACAACTAATGAAACAAAAAAGTGAATTAATAAATAAATCAGATGTTCAGCCTCACGTCTGTGCTTACAAAGTGCTATCGTAAACCTAGTGCTACCTCTAAGGCAACACTGATATTCATGAACAATTTCTAGATGGAGTTCAGGCTTGCTAAATAACATGATATTATTCAAGAAATCAGTAGGAAAAAGATTAAAACTAACTAAGCTGTGGACGAACTGTAAAGAAAGCTACATTGGATGGACTGTGCATTCACATGACCTGGACGAGGAAAGAGACCATTTCAGCAAAAGGTATGGATTGATGGACATGTGGGGTTTTAACGTCCCCAAAACCACCATATGATAATGAGAGAGGCTGCAGTGGAGGGCTCCAATAATTTCGACCACCTGGGGATCTTGAACGTGCACCCAAATCTGGGCCCACGTGCTTGCAGCATTTTTGCCTCCATCGACAATGCAGCCACCAAAGCCGGTATTGGATCCCGCAACGTGCGGGTCAGTAGCTGAAGGTCTTAGCCACTAGAACCACCACGGTTAGGCTTGAACAAAGGGTAGGAGGACATATCTTCCTCTGAATGGCGTCCTAGTGCAATTTCATGCCATCTGTGTGAACACACAATTTGCTCCAAAATTTAACGCCGCTTAACATATCGTGGTGTTCTAATCCTGCTTCTAGTAAAACATCATCCAAGTTTGGCTGCTGCATGGTATCTTAAATTGAAAACAGAAGTGTCATTTAATGTGAGCATGACATTATGTCTGCCTTAGATAACATGCAATGTGAAGTACTTTCATTTTGCTTGATCATTTCTTTCAAAGCATGCCACAGTATAGACAACCTATTTGCAGTTAATGGGTTCGTGGACTAATTGGTTTGTGAACACAGTGAAGTGACAAATGGCACGAGAAGACTAAGACAGAAGAAAACACACATGTGCAGTGACTCACGAACTATTTAATTTTCAGAAGTACGTGAAATATAAAGCAGTTTATTTTCTAACGAGTGAATACATTTGTCTCCTTCTGTCTGTTTCCATACACTAATTTTTTGTTAGTTCTTTTTTGAAAAACAAATTTTTCGCAGTTCATTTGTCAATATTTGTATCAACAGCACTTTTGTGTAATATATGTTCAGTGACAGTAAAAAAATGCGTTCAATATTTGCAATAACTATGTCTGAAAATACCACGTGAGTCTGTATTGTACAACTATGTTTCTGAATTGAGTAGCCATTTTTTTGTTTCACAATACAATTTTTTTTTTTCATTCAGGTTGCATGGATGACAGTGGACACTACTACTTGCACTACATGTTTTATTCAACGTGACAGAGATACGCATTTGGTGACATGTACTGTTTCCCTGCTCCATATTTCTTTTATTTTGAAACAGCTCAAAACATTTTTCAACGTTAGATTACCCATCAGTCTGTGAGAGACAACTGCGCTGTCTACTTTTTAAAGTGGCAAGGCCCACGCTATGCGCATTTCAGTGTCCTTCCTAAATGCGGAGTTGCATCTGGGGAACTCCTAGGCTCAAACCGCTCTACTCTGCTACATAAGTTTAATGAGTACTGTGCGCGTTAACAGCGCGCATTCTGGTAGTGAGTCGCGTGATATAAAGAAAAATAAGATGGCAAACAACCCTTGAGCGAACGCGTAGCGTAACGAGAAACAGCACGTCGTCACAAAACAAATAACATTGAAATAGAGAGAGAGAGAGTGAGTGAGAAAGGAAAGGCCGGGAGGTTAACCAGATATTGGCATCTGGTTTGCTACCCAGCGCTGGGGGTGGGAAAGTAGGGGCAAGAAAGAGGGGTTAGAGAGAGGAAAAAAAACGCACGCGCACTCGTAAAAAAACGAAAACACACACTGGAAGGACGTCCCAGCTACAACCGTTCAGCAAGGCCGGTCAATCGCAAAAAGTGCAGCAGCGCTTTCAGGGCCCTCTTTTGTGAAGTCGCATCCTGACGATACTGCAGAATTTCCTGCTCCGACAGAGGCTGATCATCTAATTTGTTGAGTTCCCTGCGAAGGCATAGTCGCCACCTACTATACGCTAGGCACTCACAAAGAACATGTTGAATGGTTTCCTCCTTGCCACAGTGGCCACAGGCTGCGGTGTCGGCCATCCCAATGCGGAAAGCGTAGGCGTTGGTAAATGCAACGCCCAACCACAGCCTACATAACAGGGTCTGGTCTGCTCGTCGAAGCCTCGACGGGACTTGAAGACTTAGCGTAGGGTCAAGCGAGTACAGTCGGGCATGCTTGAAGTGCGGCTGATTCCATTGCGATGTGGTTTGCCGGCGAGCAAGTCTGCGAAGCTCTTGTGCAGCATCCGTCCTAGAAAGTGGTAGTCGCAGTTTATGATTTTCTGTGTGGGCTGAGCGGGCAGCTTGATCGGCCCGTTCATTGCCGGTGATTCCGCAGTGACTGGGCAACCACTGAAATGTAATTTGGTGCCCTTTCTCAGTCAGGTGGTGTATAATCTCTGCTATCTCTAGTACCAGCTGCTCGTGTGGTCCACGGCGTAAGGCTGATGGTAGAGACTGCAGTGCCGCCTTCGAGTCGCAGAAAATAGTCCACTTGCGCGTAGGCTGATCAACTACAAATCGCAACGCGGCACGAAGTGCTGCCAATTCTGCTGCCGTTGATGTTGTTGCGTGAGATGTCTTGAATTTAATTGTCGTGACCAACCTTGGTATCACTACTGCTCCTGTAGAGCTGTCCGGCTGAACCGATCCGTCAGTGTAGATATGTGTGGAGTCTTGATATTTCTCATACAAGAGAAGTAGTGTGAGCTGTTTAAGAGCCGGGGACGACAAATTGGCCTTTTTCTCGACGCCAGGTATGTTAATATTAATTATTGGTTGAGCGAGGCACCATGGCGGAGTCACAGGTCTAGCGGCAGGAGAGAACGAAGTTGGGATCGACTCACCATGTGCGGTCACTGTTTTGCAGTAAGATGTGCATGGTCGGACCACTGGTAGAGAGGCTAGGTGATGTCGAGGGGTTCGAGCAAGGTGTCGTATATGTGTCCTCAGCACTTCCACATTAATGTGGGTCTTGATGAGGTTGTCCCTTGTGATGGCGATAGTCGCCGCTGTTGATGCACTTTGGGGCAACCCTAAACATATCCGGAGTGCTTGAGCCTGGACACTTTGAAGCATTCGTATGCTTGTTTTACTTGCGTTGGTTAACACAGGTAGGCTGTACCGAAGGAATCCAAGGACAAGGAACCTGTATAGTCGCAACATAGCAGTTGTGGACATTCCCCATTTCTTTCCAGCGAAGAACTTGAACAAATGACAGATGCCTGTCAATCGCCTTTTCATGTATGATACATGTGAGCTCCATGAGAGGTCTCTGTCAATTATAACACCTAGGAACTTGTATGATCTGAGGTGACGTATTCTTTCGCTGTTTATCAGAACGCTGTAGTTATGCATTGGTTTGCGCGTAAATGCCACTAGTGCACATTTCTCAGAGGAAATTTCCAGACCTCGTTGACGGAGGTAAATAGCAACTTGAGTGGCAGCTCTCTGAATTCGCGCTCGCAGCTGTAGACGTGTTACTGCAGACGTCCAAACGCAGATGTCGTCCGCGTACATTGACAATCTGACAGTACTTGGCAGATGCTCATTTAGAGCTATTAGCGTCAGGTTGAATAGTACAGGGCTAAGTATGCCACCCTGGGGAACACCACGGTGGCTGTAATGTAGCGAAGTGTCACCATCCTCGGTTCTCACGAAAAAGGATCGCTCAGAGAGATAGCTGCGTATCCACTGAAACATCCGACCACCCACTCCTACCTCCTTGAGAGCGGTGAGGACAGCTTCATGTGTGACGTTATCGTACGCCCCTTTAACATCAAGAAATATAGAAGCGCAGAGACGCTTACGGCTTTTTTCGTGTTGCACAAAGGTGACCAGGTCTATGACGCTATCAATTGATGACCGGCCATGGCGAAATCCCGTCATAGCGTCCGGGTAGATGTTGTGATGCTCCAGGAACCATTCTAGCCATCCAAGTACCATCCTCTCCATCACTTTGCGCAAGCAACTAGCCAGTGCAATCGGGCGGTATAATGTGAGCACCAATGGTGACTTGCCAGGCTTCAGTAATGGAACCAAACGGCTGGTCTTCCAGTTAACTGGGAGGGCGCCCTCTCGCCACGAGTCGTTGTATATCTCGAGGAGGGCACTCCTCGCACACTCACCAAGGTGACACAGTGCTCTGTATGATATTCCATCAGGCCCGGGTGCTGATGTCCGTCTACACAAAGCCAGTGCTGCTTGGAGCTCATGAATAGAAAACAATTGGTCCATGGGGTGATCGTGTGATGTCGTGCCACCGCGTGAGAGCGTGGAGATGTTGGGATCTGCGAGTTGACCAGATAAGTTGGCACAGAACTCTTCTGCCACGTCGACCTCCGATCTTTGTTGAGGGAGGGCTAGAGCCTTGAATGGAGACCGCTGAATGGGATATGTCCGGAGCCCTCTTATTGTCCTCCACAAGTGTGATAAAGGCTTGCGAGGATCTAACGAAGCGCAGAAGGCTGCCCAACGTTGTGACTCTAGCTTGTCTATGCAGCGTTGTATCTTCTTCTGAAGACGTCTAGCGATTCGTAAATCGTCGATTGCTTTCGTGCGTCGGTACCTTCGTTCCGCACGCCGTCGGAGAGCCCGAAGTCGTTCTAATTCCACATCAAATTCGGTTACTCTCGAAGAGCATGTGAGGGTGCACACTGTGTCTTGCACTGTGGACTTGATCACCTCTTCCAAGTCAAATGAGGTGTTTTCTTGACAGCGTTCTTCCATGAGAGATTCAAACTTGGTCCAGTCTACTCTTTGGATAGTTTTGCGTACCTTGCAAGGTGATAATCCTCTGATCTTGACATATGTGGGGATGTGGTCGCTCCCATGTGTTTCTATGTCCGCAAACCATCCGGCACATCTGACAAGACCTCGAGAAACAAAAGTCAAGTCAAGGCAACTGGTGTATCCAGGGCCACGTAAAAATGTTGGGCTGCCATCATTTCACAAGCACAGCTCGTTGTCTGAAGCAAACGTTATCAGACTTTTACCCTTTGCGCTGATCTTCGGGCTCCCCCATAGCGTATGGTGGGCGTTGAAGTCTCCGATGATCACCCATGGGCCAGGAGTGGATGATAGGATGTGTCCTAGTCTTCTTTGGTCAAATCTACTTGATGGCGACAGGTATGCACCGACAACAGTGACAGTAAGACCCCTTTTCTTCACTGTTAAGCAAATATATCGGTTATCGTTGTCAGGTGGTACAGGCCGAATAATGTAGGTCAGGTCACGTCGAATAAACAGCAGGACCTTGCTGTTTCCACTATAACAAGCCGACATAAAGGATTCGTATCCGGAGAGTCTAATAGCGCTCGATAAATTTGGCTCGCAGATGACGATGATGGGAAACATATTAGTGGAAACGAACCGACGGAAATCTACAATGCGTGATTTCAGTCCCCGTGCATTCCACTGAAAAATTGTTGCTTTTTTGACCTCTTCCCTGAAAGACAGTGGCTGGTGGGCCATTATCTACTCAAGAGCCGCCAGTACTGGACTCAGAGCGTCCAGTACTTGAAGTGCACTTTTGGCTGACGTTGTGCGCATGTTGTGTAACACAGTGCGAATGGCATTAATTATGGGTCGTAGAAGAGCAATCACTTGCTTATCCAAGTTCCGCTGCTCCTCTGTGGTCGCAGCTTGCTCTGATGAATGCGGCTTCTGATGTTGTTCTTCCACAAGTTGCGTGCGCGTAAGTGGTGGCCAATCTTCAGTAGAGAGAGATCTACTTGTTTTCTGTTTTCCATCGTCTGCGTTCGCCGCGGTGTACCCTGCAGTGGGCGCCGTTCCCAGATGCGTTGGCTTACTTCTTGTAGTTGACTGCGTTTCTTCGCGAAGATCTTCGACGGTGACGTCGTCGTCTTCGCCGGACTTTTTCCGCGGCCTCTTTGTGGGTAGAGCTGTCTCGCACCATTTGTCTAAGAATAGTAAACTCCTTCTTTATGCGTGGACAGTCTTTGGAAGATGCACTGTGGGCACCTTGACAATTAGGGCACTTTAGTATGGTTGCGCTGCATTTGTCCTCGGTATGTGGTTCTGAGCATCGGGGGCACACTTCGGAGTTCCTGCACGCTCCCTGCACATGGCCGATCTTCTGGCACTTATGACATCGCATAGGTTTTGGAATAAATGGTCGGACCTGGTGACGAAAGTGGCCAACCTTCACATGGGAGGGGAGGCAGTCCCCTTTGAACGTAATTCTCACACAGTGTGTGTTACCAAGGCGACTGACATTCACAATGACGTTATCTTCATTTGCCGGTTTTATTAGCACTGAAAGATCCGAGTCTGGAATTTCAGTGGCGATGTCATAAATGACTCCTGTTGACGTGGAGCTATCAGCTGGTATTATAGACTTGACATTGATGTTACCCAGTTGCGTTACTTTCTGAAGCGCGTTTAGCGCACGTGGGTTCAGCACATCGATTGCCAAGATGTTCTTTCTTGCGTTTAGACGTATTTCTTTGATCTAATTTGGCGTAATATTCTCGAGATACACAGAGAGCGCTTGCCTGTTCAGCCCGCGTAGACTGTTGGTAGCCTTCAGTGGCACAAACAGGATAGAGTGAGGCCATCGCTGAGGGGTAGTTTTCACGGTAGTCGTGCTTGATGCCGAAGATGCATTGACGATCCGTCGTTTAGCCTTGCGGTACAGGACGGGTTGGAAGCCATTGTCCGAGGACTCGTCGCTTGATGCGGAGTATAGCTCAGTGTCCTCACTCTCACTAGACGCGTTTCCTCGCTTCCTCGAAGCAGTCCCAGCGGTCGAACTGGACTCGGACGGTGCCCCGTGAGGTTGAACATCCATCACCACGATATATGGGGCGATAGACCCCACAACTGCGGCGAAAAAACCAGAAAAGCACAAAGACGAGCAAGATGTGTTCCGTAAACGAATCACTTCGTCTTCTTCCTTAACATTGAAATAAGTTCGTCTCGTCTTAGTTTACGCGCGAAGGAAAGAAGACCACAGCGTAAATTCCACATGTGATACAACCCACTTACCTTAAAACAGCTGACATCCGGAGTAGTCCGATGGCACGCTTTCTTCGCTCGCCGGCAGCCTACACAAACACGTAATAAATTAAAAAACTGGAGCACACCAGCTGCGTAAGAACAAAACTCATTTCAGCGACACCGTCAGCTGAAATCCCAGACATTTCGGTCCAAATTCTGTGGCGTATGGTTCAAAGAAGCTTCACCGGCATAATGCCAAACCAGTGCTATGCTAGCGTCTATGTGTGCCGCCATCTTGCATAAAAAAACAAAAACAAGCAAAAACACCGCAAGCGCGTTTAGATCATGTGATTGCTCTCAGCCAATAGCGGCACCGAATTTTCTCCATACATCTCTTGGGCTATGATACGGAAACACGCGGCCAGGCTGCGAGTTTACAAAGGCGAGCGGATAGACTCCCAACAATTCACTGCGCCAAGCGGCCTCACGAGGCTCTCAGAAGCTGCGCACTCATTGTTGGTGCGTAAATTCGTCCGCGAACATGGCCGCACCCTTGACGATGCTGCAGGGTTCGTGTGTCAGGCGCGGGCACAGACGAAGCAGATGCCATGGCGAGAGAACAAAGCAGACGCTCGCACGCGTACTGGCAAACCCCCTACGATGAATGGGAAGACGGCGCTATCAAGTAGTTGGTGCTACCAAGGTGCTACAGAAACGCTGTGCGTATGCCTGTGTCGGCGCTGCCGAAAGACTCATCGCTCCGTTTGCAACGATCACCGAAAGCATCGAAGTGGGCGCAGCTGTGCAGTGAAAAATGGGAGATGATGGTGTGAAGAGTTCATGTGCGAACTATACAACAATAATCGGAAGTCGGTAAGCCTTTGTTGCAGCTCAAAGAGCCGGTGTCGAGCACTTGAGTGCCTACGGTCGTGCAAGTCACTCGATCGGCCACACAATATAGGCTCAGCTGCACTCACTCTGTTATTTATTAGGCTACTTATAGTGAATGCCACCACTACTGATTATGATAGCGATGCCAAATGAGAAGCACGAATATCTCTAGCAGGTTCTCGATAGACCTGCAAACGAATGTCTTCGTAGTGTAACTCTATAAACACGCGAAGCAATGTGTTCACATAAGGAGTGAGAGGCCGCACTATTATTATAAGCAAAAGACACGGTTGACAGCGTATTCCGTCTAGGCCAAATACACTTCAAAATCTACTGTATGTTGTGCATATAAAAAAACCCGCCTCCAGACAGCGTTTTTTTTTTCACTTCACCGCGATTCATGCATGTAGAGCGGCAAAGCGTTAACATACAAGAACTGTCTTACTACAAGGCGCACGCAAGCAAGTGGTTTGCGAGTAGTGAATGTTAAAAGCGATGTCAATATGAATTCAATAGCGGTGTAACCAAATAAAACACTTAAACGAACCTAATGATCTTTGATTGTTTTCAAATAGCAAGGAAACCTTCTAAAATATTCCTAGAACTCCACAACAGTTCATTTCAATTAGGTATTCTCGAGCTTTCACCAAATATTACTACAATTATGAAAACTGTGATAAGCTTGTATGCAGGAGCGACCAGAGCCTTCGAAATACTTTTCAACTGTATGACGAAATACCGTAGCAACTACAATATTCACCTTGAAACTCTATTGCCAGCTTTTAAGTTAAATTGCAGTATAAAATTTACTCAATTTTCAACCGAACACCATGCATTCAACTAAAGGTTTATAGAAACAGGCAAAATTATCCCAACATATACCCTGACGCAGAGAGCATGTAAAAATCAAGTGTCGGCAGCTGTATCTGTAAGAACAACTTACATGAACAAAAGACTTGCATGTGTTTTTATTCGTGAAGCTGAGTGCAGTTCATATCCTCAATGATGCAGTCCATATCTTCAATGATGAAACAGGAAATAATTATAGCAATGCAGCTACACCACAGTAAAAACAGAGTAAACGTGCAGTTTTTAGCGAAAACGCTTTATCTCGCAACAGTGATAGTATCATTAGCGTTGCCAATACTTGGGCTGCATTTATTGTGGCAATTCATGGATTACAAGAAGAAAATAAACCTTCAGCTCATCCCATGTTTTGCTGCTTCAGGGTTGTCCCAAAGGGGCCGATTATTTTCAAAATATTAGGTATTTCGTTTATGTACCGTTCAATTCGACTAGCGAATGTAATTTGATTCGTTATTCAAATATCTTCAAGCCCCCAGGAATGTTGTCACTACCAATGACCCATCATCTTCTTGTGTGACTGATTCAGCATCTGTAAACATCACGAGTGATTTTTTAACTGCGAAGCATTTCTTAGTGGCCTTCGGCGACTTTGAGCGTATCTATCTATCTATCTATTTATCTATATATCTATCTATCTATCTATCTATCTATACATCTATCTATCTATCTATCCATCTATCTAGCCGCCTACGACTTTTAGCTCTCTTCGGCGTTTCGATAACGGTATCAATACCAAACTTGGTATGGTATAATATGACTGTATGAAAAACATATTCCACTAGTCACAACATAAAAATCATGATATATATGCCATGAATGTCATCATTTACAATTTCATGGCCCTGCAGCTCTTGCTGTGGTTTTGCTCACATCGCCTGTTGCAAAACTGCTATGGTATGACATGATTTCATGGCGAACACAAGTGACAGACCCTAAGATGAAAATCATGACATGTGTGTCATGTAAGAACATGACTACATTCCACGCTCATGATGCGCTGGAGGCCGTTTCGCTAGCTTCCGTTATATTAAATTTGGTATTACGGGACGTGAATGGATGACGAAGGCATGATGCTGGTGCAAACATGATAAACATGAGATGCGTGTCATGTAACAACATGACTACATGCCACTGATGATGCGCTGGCGGCCGTTTCGCTGGCTTCACATGTGCCAAATTCGGTATAACGTGAACCCAAAGAATGACGAAAGTATGTGACTGGTGCAAACATGATAATCATGAGATGCGTGTCATGTGAGAACATGGCTACATGCCAAAGTTAAGTCGCGAATACATTTTGACGTAACGCGGTGCGCGTGCTCGCCGGCATTCATTGCGTCGTGTCACGTCAGCGTTGCCATGCCAGGTGCCGGACCTACCACGTACTGGCAGGCGCGTGCCGCGCTACGGTGCTTTCACGCATGCGCGTTTCAGCGCGTCCGGCGTCCCTCCGTCACGAAAGAGAGAGACGCAGTGTTGTCTGGGTAACGCATCGGCGCGAAATACAGCGTGTTGCATTTCATGTTGGTTGCCGTCGGGCCGCACCGACGAATGCTGGTCGCGTCTCGCGTCAGACTATAGAGTGCTCGCGTTTTGGTAACGTAGCGCCGCTGTGCCCAGCGTGCGCACGTGTTAACGCTACATTGGAGTATATTGGACCCTTCATGATGCACTCGCGGCCATTTTTCTAGTTCCACATATACCAAATTTCGTGTTACGTGACGTCAATGAGTGATGAAATATATGATTGGTGCAAACATCATAACCCTGACACGCGTGTCAGGTAAGAACATGACAACGTACCACGCTCAGCGTGCTCGTGGCCGTTTCGCTAGCTTCACATATACTAATTTTGGTATCACGTGACGTGCATAGATGACGAAGGTATACGACACATCCAAACATAATATTCATTATACGGAAGTCAAGTACGGCATTATTTACCTCCCCCTTGTAAAGTTGGGCTGATTTTACCGTAACATATCAACATTTCTCATTCATGCTTCGCATATCATCCATTCCCATTGTACGTGGGACCTGCCAATCTCTTTTGCTGTATTCCCTCTCATTGAACACACTCTTGCACATGCCTCAAGGTATGTACATAAAAAAAACGTACCTGGCTACAAGTGATGCCAATTCGAGACATGAAATGGGAGTAAAAACATAAGTGTATTTGGTGAAAATTGTTCTGAATCTTGTGGTCCATTAGCAAGAAAGATCAGTTTATAGCGCATCCTTTCTACGCTTAGTTTACTCCAATAAACTAAGCGTGGCCCTGTTTATATGCACTTCCTTGTTTATTATTGCAATATTTATGCTACATATGTGAAACACAAAATAGCACAATTACCTCGCGCGAGATAGGAGTGAAATTAACCCAGCAAATTACAAAAAAGTACCTTTTACAATTCAGCACATACCAGCCAGAAAACGCAGTGAGTGCAAATACATTGGGGCAATTCTCGTTGAAATCACAAGTGGCAATTTGGCTAAGTTATAATTTTATTACCAATAAAATCTATTTTCCGAGAAGCTTTGAGAGCATCTATCTTCTGGTTCAATTTGAGTCAAATGCCTATATAGTCTGGGTGCTTTGCCACAAAAAAATTGATAATAAATGCGAAATCTCACATGAACATTGGAATGTTGTCCTGAAACAAACAAAAAAGAAAATTCTATGTGTTGAAGGGACCCACGCTGGCCAGAATGGGTGATTAGATACCGGTGAAAATAAAAATAGTATGAATTATGGTGACATGTGAGACCATATGTTTCGCGATCTGAGTAGCATTTATTTTTTTAAATCACGTTCAAAGGTAACCAAAACTGGAATGTCGCGCCCCGAGCGCGAGAGCTATAAACCACAAATATGAAATGCTAATCACTTTGCTGAGATTCTTTAAAGGGCACCAGTATAAAGGCTTAAACATCAAATATATGTGATACTGTTTGATTTTGTTTATTACTGTGTGGATTACAAGATTTAGAGCATGGAAAGCAGCGCTGCTTTCGTGGCCCCTGCAGGGAAACGGCTGCAGTTGCGCACGAACGCGGCCACGCGGCGTTTCCAAAGTAGCTCGATTCCCGTCGCGTCGAACGCGTTGGAAGAATCACGCGAGCCTGTGAATGCAATTGCTCTGGCACGCGTAATGCCGTCCGTCTACTACTCTGCAGAGAATCGCTACCACTTCATGCGTGCTGCTGGTGGTAGCGATGGTGACACTCCGTGAGATTCGTCGCTACCGCTGTCGTTCGTCTAAGCATGTCACTCTGGTGCTACTTGATAGGGGTCCCAATTTGCGATCGCATGCGAGCCAAAGTCGTTCCTCTAACTCGCTCGAGTTGTCAAGCGATGACATCGAAGCTGAGAAACTACGGCCAAACGTGAACTAAGGCCCCTCCATATATTTTCCGCTGGCTAGGTTAAGTAGAGCAACTTTTGCTTCCCCTCTCCCTTTACACCTGTCCACCGACAAGCGGAAGTGGATGTGCTGCCATGATATTTCTGCTGCGTTCTCAGTTTATGACCGAAAAAAAAAAGCAGGAAGGAAAGCTCACACCACACCCCGCCTCATTCATGCTGTCCCACCGCTCGACCGTTGACCCCGTCGGGCAGCCTCGTGCACAGCAGTGAGGTGGCATTCCCCGCGAGCTTAGGATGAAACTCGAGACAACATTTGTGGTATGGAGGAGAAAATGTTTACCTTCTCACGTGTTCAGAAACAAGATACAAGAGAAAAAGCGGGAGTAAGTGGCTGAATAACTTCTTTTCGGAAGCTCCAGACTCGGTACTAGATGGTGGTGGGTTAACAATGGTTGGCGCTACTTTAAAAAATGGCAGTAAACTCGATGGTAGGGCTTTCACGTGAACTACTATGCGTGAATTATCGATCACGTGTAAACGTGCCGTTTCCTTTTCGAAGACTGTTGTTGGCTCGACTTGGTAAAAGTCGAAAAAAACTTCCCGTGCATGGTCAAAAGTACCTGCATAAGAAGCACCGGCAAAAAGCTGTAACTCTTGTAACGTAATTTAGCACGCTTGAAAGCAGTGGTGGTGTGACTGCAGGCTTGACAAACAGAACATTACGTGTTTGTACTTAGAGCTTCACTTTTCCTCACTGCTGGCGTTACACTGGCCTATAATCGCTATCGCGAACACACTCACTGTCTCCAGCATGTTTTCTTAAGACCGAATAATCGCCGAAAATAAAAAAATTCTGATTATAAATGTTCTACGGTGTTTTCTGCGTTACCATTTCGTGATTACAAGCACTGACAGGTAAGCTTTATGTTGCCCTCAAGAAAACAGGTACCATAAATATCGGTTATGGGTCCCTTCAACTGTTTTGCCAGAGAATTCTGAATATGAGATGATAATTTAAGGCTGCCACAAGATGTACTGAAGATGGAAAAAAAATTACTTGCCATTGAAAAATTCTTGATGAATGTGAAGTCTACATATACTGCTAGTTTGGCTATGTGAATTGCTATATATATTTGTCACGGCAATCACACATGCAACAGAACACACCACATTCAGGTGTCTTTTGGTCTTTGGGGATAAAAATATCTTTTTACTTGCGATAAATTCAGCATATGAATGACAAGCCTGACAACTAAGTACCTGCATATTGCCACGTGTGTTTTATTTAGATGAAGTCAGGTTTTACTCATTTTAAGCAACACTCGGCACAGGGGGCACCGCAGTGTTTGAGAAGCTCCGCGATAACTTGAGATTACTGTTAAGTTTGTGGACAGGACACGAATAGCCTAGTGCTTACGCAGCCACCAGCAATAACCCCGGCATTTTCAATAGCACTCGTATAAAGCAAATGCACTGTACTGCTTGTCATATTACTGATGGCCGATGCGCTGTTTATCGCTACTAGGGCAGACTATGTATTGCTCGTAGTTTCACTTTCCGTACTTCAAGCAAAGGTTCGCTGCAATAAGAAGTTTTGGTATCAATCCCGCTGACTACACCAGTCTACAACATCATGACCACATGAAAATATTAGTTTTTATGTCTCTCCAAAAGATGGCTTACGTGTATAAATCCAAAAAGTTGAAATTTCATTTTACGAATGTGTAGATGTACAACTGCAAAATTATTAAATGTAAACCGCTATCTTTTTTGTTTTAACCTGAATCTTATTTTGGAGGAGCACAGCAGTATACAAGTGCTGCTGTTTAATGGAGGGGGGAGGGGGGGAGGACTATGTAACAAAGCCCATTCATCCTTGAGCAGCTTTGCATATCTACCTGTGCTAGCATAATGTAAGGGCAGGTTCAAAACAAATATCAAAATGAAGCCATGGCGTGCCTGCTCCCAAATGCCGCTTCTGGTCCTTAAATTTTCTCGGAGTAACCACTGGATGTGAAAGCTCATATATTTAAAATTGACAAAATACAAATACAAAACTGCATAGCAGAGTCCTTGAACACCATTACTGTTAAAGAAGGTGGTGCACAGCTAAAGGTTTAACAAATAACTCGGAATACAAAACAGTTATGTCTTCCGTTCTAACATAATGGTCTTTCACCTACACTCCCGCTATTACTAGCAAGGGCCACAGACATCTTCGTACCACTATGTTCACATTCTTCGGA